>JAZHYW010045140.1:0-12247 GCA_037355805.1 Ixodes ricinus | reverse complement strand
GATTGTCCGGTCAAATTTTGTATTCGAGAAAACAATTGAATATCATAGTTATTGCCTGAGACGCATCGTACGTGTAATGTCTGAATTTTGTACGCTCTTCTGCGTAGTAATTTGAATTTATGTTGCCCAATCGCATTCTAGCGTAAACGCTGCTTTGTTGGCAACATTAAAACGATGACGACGAAACCCGGCAGTCCAATTCCAGTTTCATGCGAAACAAGAACACTAACCCGCTAGTTGCTGTCTAAAAATCTTCGAGGCGCTCGTCGGTCCTCAGGTACTGCCACGGCACACATGAAGTGCCGGTGTCTGTTCGGCGGTGAAACAGAACCGGTTCCATTGAAGAACCGGAGCAGGACGTTTGGTCTCCTTATAGATTATTAGGGGGTGGAGCGACGCTGTCGCCGACATTGATTCTGTCAACACTATTGATACGACCGCAAAAGTACCTTTAGCTAAGGGACTGCATTTTATCCTCTGGCCAATCAATTAACGATCTTTCGCGCAAGGCGTGTGCTCGCGACCCAAGAGCACGGGCTGATTCGCCAGTGCCAGCTAAAGGGACCCACGTTAAAGCGTGCCCTATGCGTTGACGGTGTGAATGGGGGCATAAACGATAAAGCTGGAAGCTGACTGGGAGTCTGCGCGCGCACGTTGCGATTCTCCTCTGGCGCAAATCGATTGGCGTGTCGCCGCACCACTCTTTGCTCTACTTGAACCATCAAAGTACGTTGTCCCCGAAGGCGTTCTACCATCCCAGCTACTCCAAATTTTGGCAGTCCGAGAACGTCTTCGCCCACACCGTTTGTCCTACGCACAACTTGCGCGGGCAGCCTACCATTAAAGGTCACGGCGCTTCCAGGTGCAACGGGGTTGAAATCTCTCATCCGCCTGGCGGGAATATGCCAGCCTCGTCCGAAGAACACCCTAAGCGGGTGTTTTTAGAGCGCAGCCCTTAGGCGCTCCGCTTCCTGCTTCAGCGGCGTCGGCGTCGCCGCCGCCGATCGCCGTCGCCGTGGCGTAACCGCGCGGTGCATTATGGGTAAATGTCCCCGCTAAATCTAGCGGGTAAATTTTCCTTCGCTAAATTTAGCGGAAAATGCTTCCTCGACAAATCTAAAGCGAAAATTTTCCCCACTAAATCTAGCGGAAAGTTTTCCCCGCCAAGTTTAAGAAAAATTCCTCAAGCCAAATCTAGCTAGCGGAAAATTTTCCCGCTAATTTTACCGAAAAATTTTCCCTGCTATAGCCTAAGCGGAAAATTTTCTCCTGTTAAATTTAGCGGAAAAGTTTCCTTGCAGTATAGCGGAAAATTTTCCTGCTAAATTTAGAGGGAAAAATTTTCTTCGCCCCCACACCCTCTAGGTCACGGGACTCCCAGGCCACGTGACCCCCCCCCCCCCCGTGCCTTCCTCCCTCAAGAGCTGCGCTCTGACCCAGTGTTACAGGGAGCTGTAAATGGCTTTCATTTTTTCCATTAGGCAACATGAATACGAAGTGTGCTGCTTGAACAAAAATCCGGCAAACACACGCAACACGTCTTTCTTTTTCTTTTTTAGCTAGGGCAATTTTCAGCGCCTGGATCATGCGCTCAGCCTTGCTGTTTGTCACTGAATGGTTGGCTCGCTTCTGACGGCTGTGATACTCATTTTTTCGGTGGAAATTCTGCATCTATTTTAGACGAAAACACAGGCTACACTTATTTAAGACGAATTTCTGTGGCCCACCCAATGTGGCAAAGATAGCCCATACCCTCTTTATTATAATAGTGTCGAGGTCACGTGACCCCACTCCCGCTTATCTTTTTGGCCTCCGCAATGTTGTTTACTTTGTGAATACTCCTTACGTGACATTACCAAATATGTTACGTTTATATTAAGGCGACAGCTCCGAAAACACACCGACGCTTGTCACCCAATGAGAGGCGAGATCGTGCTTTGTAACCGATGGAAAGCGATTGCAGCGTTGTCCGTGCCCTCGCACGTAGGTATATTGTGAAAATACAATGGAACATAGTTCTTCTTATGCATGTCAGAACTGCTTAGGTCGGATACCGTATTAGTTCAGATATCTCTATTGCAATATTGAACATAACGTTTTTGTGGTTTTGTTATGCATCGGGTTGCCAAGGTAGTTTGTGAAGCGCGTGCGATCTGTGTGCCCAGTTTCGCTACATTAATTCGGTAAGTCATACGAAGTGGTATTACTTCGTCAAAAAACCAGAAGCTCACGGTGGTTGTGCGTAGTTTACCGAAAAT
Organism: Ixodes ricinus; assembly: GCA_037355805.1. Lineage (NCBI taxonomy): Eukaryota > Metazoa > Arthropoda > Arachnida > Ixodida > Ixodidae > Ixodes > Ixodes ricinus. The sequence continues at coordinate 9,989 of JAZHYW010045140.1, read as the reverse complement.
GCGAAATGAAGCCAGAAGTTTCCGTGCTCGACAAGAGGAGGCTTCCGTGCATTCCAAGTTGTTTTGGCGCAGACTTGTAGTTTTATAATGCACAACTATGACTGCTGAATGCTAAAAAGAGGCCGCGCACAACTTGCCATTCGGTATATTCAAGAACTCGTCAAAACACTGTTTTTCGGACAGCTTGCCATTCAAACAATGCAATTTAGTTCCTGGCTAAGATATTTGCTCTTCCGTAAGTTTTCTAGATAGCTCTTTAACAGACTACCCAGGACATATATACGTTTATACTGCAAATATTTTTACTCCCCATCCTAGCTTACCTCATGCCTATCTTGTGTAGAATCTTGACCATATATCGTAAGCGAGAATATTGTGCTAAGCGGCAGGCCCAAAACTGTGGAGCAAACATGTTGGTCAGCCTCGGGGAACCAAAAGTGAGTCCAGGACAAAGCGCGATAAAGCACTCTGGTTCCTGAAGTGAAAACGTTGCACTGTAGATGCAGAGGTTTTATTCTTGCTTGTCTTATGAAGACGGGTGTTACAGCAGCAAGTACTCCTGCGATTACTACCTTGCTATTCATGCCAGAAATCAGTTGAATGAACCGAAGGCTTCTTCAGTTTATTTACTGGGAACTATATTGAAAGACCTGAAGAAATGGGCAGAGCTTAGTCACTGGCATGGTGATAGGGGCATAAAGGGCTCCAGTCGTCTCGCTTCCGTCGAGAGCTTCCTACCTTCGACCATGCTTCGGCACCTCGTGCACCTCGAAAGCTCCCGCGCAGCTAAAACGCAGCGGGAGGCGTGGAGCGGGTGCAGGAGGCCCAACGTTCTAAAGGCACTCCCTGCCGTTTTCTTTCTGTTAGTAACCATGGCTTTTGAGATTGCTGCTGCGGCGTGTCCAAACGCTCGGCTGCCCAGAAGAAAAATTTAGCCGAGCCAGTTCTCTAAATCTCCGCATGCGGCGCGTATAACCAAACCAGAAACGGAAACCGAATCGTCTCAAAGCAGTGTCACTCATAAGCCCGCGAAATGAAGCTTGTATTTGCATTGTTCGCGTCGTCAGAACAGAGACAGGCAAGTCGATCTCTGTTGGTTCGTAACTTTTATTCGCTGTTTTGGTCTTTGCGGTGTTTTGCTGGATGCTACCTCAAAATGCAGGATTTATTTCGAATCTCTATTTGTCCTCTGCGAATACTGTGTGGGCCGACGGGCGGGGATAATAATATGTTTGTTGTCATCCATGAGAACAGCTTTCTGAACTACAAATACGTGCACGGACATTTGTACTACAGCTTTTGCGCTTTGAAAAGATGAACCATCTAATTACGATCAACTTCTTACTTGCCAAAGGTCTGTTATTTGTGGCGATAGGCAGAGAGCACAGTTCGCGCTGCTCTTAAGTTCCGTAGACCGACGATAATGGTGATGATGGCAATTCGCGTCCATTTATTTGTACTTTTTGGTTTGGTTGCCAGCGCCACCAAGCGCCCCGCAGTAACAGTCTCTACCGGCGAATGCAACGGCCTGAGGAGCACAGCCAGCGTGCGATAAATCTCAGAGGCCATGCACTAGCTATGGTCCGTTGGTAGCGTTTTTCTACTTGACACCCATGTCGCGCACTAGGTCGTACTATTCTATCGCGCCAGGTTCAGGCGGCGGTCCTTTATATGGTTGGTGTGGTCATCATTTACGAGTGGTGAGATGAATGCACTGGCTGGTGTTCGTCCACGAACACTGTTTTATGGCATGCCTAATGTTCGGACGAAATTATCTGGCATGGTGATTAGTGACATTTAAGTTACCATCATATGGAAGATCGAATGGTCTACGAACGGCATTGCGACGAAGGAAAACGTAGGTGGAGGAAACGAGGTCGTGAGGAAGATAGGATGAACGAGGTTGGTTGGTGCGATCGCAGGGGCGTCGACCGAAGACCACGCGTGGAGGAACAAAGTTGAGTTTCATAACTTACAGGGTAACATTCCTGAGGTTTACGGCTGGAGCTGAAGTACCCTCCAGGAAGGTGAATCCGTGCTTTATACACTAGTTCAGCTGGCGTGCGGTAAATGACCGTTTTAAGCGTTTCGCGTAGGCCGAGAAACAATGTGGGAAATAGACTGCTCCAGCGTATGCGGTGTTCGAGAGCTTTAAGTAAAGCTTACAGGGTTTGGTGGAATCGTTCAATGATTTCGTCCTTGATAGGACGGTACGCAGTCGTGAGAACTTGGTTCAATCGGAAAGCTTCGCAAGTACCTCAAGCAATGCAAGACTTGAACTGTCTACCTCTATATGTGGTCACGGACGTCGTTACTTTAAAGCAGGCTATCCCTTCACTTACAATATTATTTGCTACCGTCTGCGCAGGGATGTCTGGTACGGGTAGCACTTCTGGCCAGCGGGAGAATCGGTCCATGCAGGTCAAGATATTGTGTGACCAGGATCGTCCCGCGGCTGTAGCTTTATTACCTTTAGTTCATAGCTCCGACATGGAATGTCCCGCATTAGCATCGCAAAAACGTGCCCCCGAGGGCCCTTTCTATTTTGGCAATGATCAACGCAAGACAAACATGAAGCGGTCAGGTTGGTCAGTCAAACTACCTTACCTCTCCCCTCCCCCCATTCCTCCCCCTTTAAAAGGAGGAAGGGAGTAGGTTAAAATATATTGTGATGCCAGACTTGTACGGTACACATTACATGTAATCAAATTACTTGTAAGCGATTACTTTTAGAAGTAATTTCGTAAATTTTATATAGATATATTAGGAAGTAATCGCAAGAGTAATCTGATTACTTTTGGAAGTATTAAAACTACTTGTAATCGTTTCTACTTTCCCTTCCCTATTTTATGGCACCTTATGTTTCTACAATTGTCCTACAAAGGAATCCTCGAACAAAGTCTCCAACAGGAGGATGATTTACCAAAATTGGTGGATTAAGACGATAAGTAGCGTGTAATTCGGTTATTTTAATCTTACAATGAACTGCACGAAAGACCCGCTTTCAAACCGGCAGAAAAGTATATCATTTTGAAAATATGGAGTAATCGGAAAAGTAACGGTTACTTTTTCAAGTAACGGCAAATTTCTTTTTTTTTCTCGAGCAATCAAGTAACCTAATTGAATGATTATTAAGCAAAAGTTTTTGTGTTTGTAATCGATCACTTTTTTCGAGTAGCGTGTACAAGACGGCGTGATGTGAAGGTGCTGGACAGAAACTATAAATAATTCCGTTTCTGTTGGCTGGTCGATGATGGGAAGCAGATGAATGTTTATTGTCCGGAAGAGAGCGATTTAGGCGAAACAGATTTCTTGATGCTTTTCGGAAGAATGGAGTTGTATCTAGTTTGACCATCGCGTGTTGGCAAATGTAGCTTCGCGAGGTAGGTCATGGGAGTTACCTATCTGGTGATGCGATATGGCCCTACATACTGGCGCAAATGATTATCTGCTATTCCTTGTTGTCTGTTATGCGCCCAGACACATACAAAATATGCAGGCGCGTAAGATGTGGCCATGTGTATCAGTTCTTAGGAAGTCTTTGCCGCGGTTTGCTATTGGGGAGCAGTGCACAGTCGTCCAAGCTGACGGTACTATTCTGCTGAGCATGTATGGTTCATGATCAAGTCGTCTCTATCAGCCGTTGTTTACAAAAGTATGGTGTCGATTGTTCATAAAGAATAAGTATGAAAGACCAGTGGTGCTTTGTAGTACATTGTTAAATGCGAAGGTAGCAAAGGGCCGGGCTGTGTCCCAAATGTAGTTTTAGGAGCCAATGTACATCCATTGCGATCATATCAGACCTATTAGAAAACATTAAATCTGGGATAAGACATTCTGCTCAAGGTTGGGCATGGCACTTTGGCAGAATCATTACAAAACCGAAATATTATTAACAAAAAAAACATGAGTATTTAAAATTTTATCTCGATAATAACTTTAAAATAGAATTACACTTTCCCGCTAGTACGTTTCGGTCTGCTTGCTCCCATAGGACGGTGTGGTTAAACTCGTATTTCAGGGCAGACACACTTTGGCACCAGCGATAGAAATATGGTTGCAAATCCGGTGGATACATTTTGAAGGCTGTTTTTAATGTAAAAAGGTTAGGCTCTGACCACGAATAACAAAGATGTCGACTTTTCGAGGCGAGCTCGGCCCCTTGATAACGGATGATAGTTTCGTCGTGGTCGACGTCTTGCATGGTGCCCGGCGTTGTCGTCTCCTTTTTCTTGCGTCAAGCAGCCAAGGTCAAGCAGAAAGCTACTGTACAGTTCCCACCTCTGATCCTTTCCTCGGAGCCCTTTGTTGTCTTCGAAAGCGAAGCCGAACAGGAGAACTGGTGCAAAAAGCGCTGGCGTAACTTTTTGCACCAGGTGACGCCAGTATTGCTGTTCATCTTTAATGGGGTGCCTTCCCACGTGGGAGTCAGGGGTAACGAAAGAGCGTACTGTCTTGCCGCTCAAGCCAAAAATAATCTTTCAAGACTCAAGCGTCGTGTGACGACCCCTAGCTTCAAGAGCAAGCTCAACTGCACATATCATCATTAGGCCCAGCGGAAAAATCGGAGAATCAACCTTGTTTTATAAATGGACTCGGGCGTGTTGAAACAACGGTTCTACGTCGCCTCCAAACAGGAAGTGTGAAATCTAGAAAAATATTGGATCGGTAAGGCAGACGAAAATCACCTATGTGCGATATTTGCGAAGTGTCTGAAGACACCAATCATATACTCTGGGAATGCCGAAAATACAACACTGAACTGCAGAGACTTTCCCAGCAACTTCGAGGCCTCCATCCACAAGTAGAAGAAACGGATGACCTTATTTTCCCCAGAGCCACACAAGCCCGCCGACGACAAATTCGGACACTTTTTCTGCGCTTTTTAAGGATTCTTGACGATTAGCTTGACTTGTATGCGGCCAACACCAGAACAGCAACTGAGTATGTGTGTATCTGTGTATGTTTGATTTTTGTGTCATCATTAACCATCAGCTTTCCACCTCTTTTCTTCCTTTCTGCTTTCCTCTCTTCTATTTAGTTTCTCTGCTCTCTTGACGTTTCCCTCTACTTTCGGAAAGGCCATCCTCGGCATCTGCCGCATAACAAACTCCGTTTTCTTTACGTTTTCGGAATACCATCACCACCACCACCTGTGACCCTCACCGGTGTCGACTGACCGTTTCGGGCGTAAGCTCTTCGGAATCAGCTGTAGTTTCTTGAAAGTTTTGTTGAAAGTGAGATGAGCTTTGACAGTGGAGAGAGAGCTGGTCAGGTGAATAAATTGTCTGGCATGCAGGATGCAGATAGGCCCATATTCATTTCGTAAATACTTGAAAGTAAACATTTTGGTAGACATCCACCTGTTTAGGTATGACATATATGTAGGACAAAACAAAGACAATGTAGGACAAACAGACAAGGAGAAGACAGTCACGAGTGATCAAGGGGCCGAACTGGCCGCTAAACGTCAGGATTTTTATTATTTGTGGCTACAGCCTTACTTGTTACATTCCTAACAAGGTGGATGTCCACCAATATGTTTAGTTTCGAGTCTGTGAGCAATGGCTATGTACCTGTCGTCGTCTGACTTGTCAAACGGTCTGTTCACTTGACCAGCTCTGTCTGATCCGTCAAAGTCCATCTGACTTTAAAAAGACTTGCTAGGAAGTACAGGTGATTTCGAAGAGCCCACTCCTGGAACGGTTAGTTCACACCTGCGATAGTCACAGGGTGAAACAATCCGAGCGTTGTCTGCTTGACGCAAGAAAAACAAAATACGACAATACCGAGCATTATTAAAGTCGACGAGAAGGACAAAGCAGTCACCCGTGATGAAGGGGCCGAGGTGGCCTCGAAACGTCAGCATATTTATTATTTTTGGTTAGAGCATTACTTTTTACATTTATATAATTATTAACCAGGTGGATTCCTACCAGAATGTTTACTTCCGAGCAGGGTCGGGCAGTATCGCTATAAAAAAGTATCGCGATAATATTTCAGAATTGCATTTCGTATCTGTATTTCTGTATCGCAATACAATTTTTTTTCACCAGTATCTGTATTCATCGAAATACATTTGAAATGTTTTATTGTATCGCGATAGAATCAGGATTAATTGTATTTCGTTACATTTCTTGATAAATACCCCCCCCCCGAAAAAAGGAAATAAGTTCCAGCGCCTTTATTTTAACTTTTCAGGGTACCACAGCCAAGAAGATGGTGGGGCATTGTTACTATGCTGGCCAAGGTTCCTTCCGATTTTTCCAACTATTTTTCTCTTTTGAGAAGTTTTGCGTTGTCGGGGACTCGAACCAGGCAGTGTTCCAAGAGTGAAGTCGGAGCATCTTCTGCCGCAGGTTCCAAGGTAGGGATCTCATGAGTCATTGTTTTGCTGGCATCCAATGCCCGCTGCTAACCGTAGCTCCTGCCTTGACGTACGCGGTACACCCAGCCGGCAAAGCTGAGTCGCAGTCCGTTGCAGCACGAGCATGGCGGTGGTTGACTTTAAATAGTAGGGTGACTCAGGCAGTGAAGTTCAATACATATCCGAATGCGTCTGCGCCCGTACTTTTGCATGGCTCAAGGGAACGTCATCAGTTGAGGTGAACGTGACTCCCTGCTCTGCTGATACGAGTCCCAGAAAGGAAGCCAGACGTGGCCTCGCTGTGCCGACCCGGACTTCGTACACCTGCGACTCGTCTCGACCGCAATGTTTCTCGGAAAGCTCGCACCTGTGCCGGCGATCCCAGGTCGCAATCCCAGGTATTGCTTTTAAAACCGTGAAAGAATGCAGGGTGTTCCAGGATGCTTCAGGTGGTCTACTATTCTCGAAATTTCTAAATGAAACTGCCTGCGCAATCTTCAACGAGGTCACCTACAACAAAATTGCGTATTCTGCTTTCATACAGCCACGTGGGTAAAGTGTCATGTTCAAGGCCACACCTACAGATACATAGAATACCAGTTCATTCCACCGTGACGCCATCTCATCACTGTTGACAGGGGCGCCCTTATTGGACATGAGCGTTGTGACGTTTTGATGGGATTTAGGGTGACATGTAATTTATTTAGATGTTGGAGTCTTTTCGCATCACTCGTCAGACAGACAAAATGTCAGGGAAGGGACCGCGGTCGAACCTTGATGAAATGTTTTTTGAGCCCATTCAAAAATCCTCATCGTCTGGCACCAATATCTTCAAGGCAAAGTGCCAAGCCTGCGGGAAAGTAATTTCGGGTTCAAAAACTTCCAGTTCAAACTTCAACCTTAATCTCAGCTGGCGCCTTAAATGAATTTTGAAAAATGTATTGCAGTATCAGTATTTCTGTATTTGTATTTCTGCCCCTCACTAAAATGTGTTCCTGTATTTGTATTTCCAAATATGTTTTGCCCCTGTTTAAGAAATATTGCCGATACGTATCGCGATACATTTTTACAGATATATTTTAGTATCATTATTTCAGGTACTATTTTAATGTATCCCAGTATTTGTATTTTCAAAAAGAGTTTTTAGTATTTCTGGGCAACCCTGCAGTTTGCAAGCTGTTCTAGTATATTGTTGATCAGCTACTGTTCTTGGGGATGACAGAGTTCGGGAGGATATTCAAGAAAGGTTATATGTTAGTGAGAAAGAGATTAATTAATTTGTATGAAGTCAACCACTGAAGTTTGCCTCTGAAGAAATATATATTCCAGTTAGCTTCAGTGGTCGTGAATTTTATATTGCGGTTCAGAGACCGATTTTATGACACAATTAAGCAAAGTCGACGGTTCCCATTTATAGAATTTCAAACCAATGCTTTCCTCTCGGATGTGCCTGAAATTCACAGCAGGACAGATAGCAGACTATGCTTTTTTATATTTTGCTAATTAGCCTTCTTGGTTTTGTAATACAATGGCGTTAAATATTTGTGGAAAAGTAAACTATAGTTTTTCGCAGGTCCATCTTTTTTGTGATTTTTGTTGATTTTGGTGATAATGGAAGAACAGAAGAACTGTACTACTATAGCAGTGTGTTCAGCTATGCCACGGCGGGTATTATAGATACGTGACCTCCAACTCAGCTGTAAAAGGATGGCACAAATGCTGTACACAGCGTCCCCATTTCGAAAAGGCAACGTCATCGGGCGTTAAAAAAAAAAAAGAAACAGCTGCCGGATTTTGGGTTTGTGCCGTAAATATTCCGTTTGCTGTGTCATGCAACTTTTCAGGAGATCGAAACAAAGAACAGCGTTGAAAAATAAACCTGAAGCAGTGTCGACGTTATGGTATGTGCCGAGCGCTAAAAGCTAGTTTTTTTTTCAGAAGACAAAAATACATATGATGCGGTAAACTTACAGCATTGCGAAATTGCCACACTGGGAAAACATGAGATAACAAAAATAAAGTGTAGTACGCACTCCGAACCTGCGAATGTGAGAATCCACAACTTCGGTTAATATGATGTCCTTTAAACTTAAACGGTGCATTAAGATACGTCGCAACTCTGCGCACGAAGTTATTTTTATTTATTTATTTCGGGTTACCCTGCAGCGCCCGAAGGCATTATTGCAGGGGGGGGGTGTACATAGTTTTGAAGGTGAAAATAAACTCTTGCATATGTACCAAAAGACAAGAAAAACGCAAGCACGCAGGAAAACACACTCAAACAAAAGCAAGCCCAAAATATGATAAAAGAAACATCGGTTACTCGCATTCCAGGTACGTGCCAGATAAAAACATCAGCTGAGGAAAATATGCGCTAATAGCAAAAATAAATAACTCTCGCTTGCCGCGTGACACAGGAGTGAAAAAGAAACACACAGATGTAGTTTTATCAACTACGTTCAAAGAGTAATAACATAATCAAAGTAGGAACAATTAAACATACAGCAGTACCACGCCCCGTAATCACTCGAAATTCGCATCGCAAGGATCAAAACATTTTCCTAGTCATGTTAGTCAGGCCAGCTGTCACGTGACAGTCTGTCAAAGAAAAGTGAACTTGACAAGATAGAAACGGTGTCATTTGGCAGGGCATTCCACTCTTAATAGTGTTCGGAAAAAATGAATATTTCAGAACGTCGGTTTGGGCTGTCGTTTCCTAATTTTTTCTGAGTGATCTAATCTCCTAGATACGAAGTTGGGGGTTGAATAAACTTTACTTTATTAATCCCGGTCTGATCATGGTAAATTGCGTGAAGAAACTTCAAGCGAAGACGTATTCTTCTGGAGGAAAGCGGCTCCCACTCTAATTGCCTTTTAAGAGCGGTAGCACTTTCTCTATAATTGTAGTTTCTTGTAACAAATCTCGCAGCCCTGCTCTGTACTTGCTCTATTTTTTTCCCCAAGTAACTCTCTTTGGGGTCCCACAGAACACTGGCGTACTCCAGTATTGGCCTAACGTTAGTCTTAAAAAGAGTTGCTTTCGCTGTTTGGGGACAGTCCCTGAAATTGCGTTCCAAAAAGTTTAACATGCGGTTGGCTTTGGCCGTGACGAAGTCGATGTGTGCGCTCCATGACAAATTATGAGAAAATTGAACTCCTAGATACTTTACTACTTCCTCCTTCTGCAGTTTGACGCCGCCGATTGAGTACGCAAAAGATACTGGCTGGCGCTTCCTAGTGAACGTCATTTGGGAGCATTTATGAATACTGAGCTTCATTCCCCACTTTTCGCACCACAGTGAAATTCTATCAATGTCCTCTTGCAAAGCCAGGCAGTCCGATTCAGTCCTAATACCACTATACATGACGCAGTCATCTGCGTAGAGACGAATGCTTGATCCAATTCCAGCAGAAATATCGTTTATAAATATTAAAAACAGAAGAGGCCCCAGGACAGACCCCTGGGGGACGCCCGACGTTACGTCTACGTAAGTTTATGTTTTCCCGTTGATCAGAACTGCCTCTTTTCTATTTTTTAGATAGTCTGTAATCCAGTTAAAAAGACAATCAGGAAGGTTAAGAGACTTTACTTTTTGCAATAATAATTTGTGGTTTTTTTTAT
>JAZHYW010045139.1:0-18187 GCA_037355805.1 Ixodes ricinus | reverse complement strand
AAGACCAGTTGACTGATTAGTGCTATCAGGAGAATGGCAAAGGCATCATAGGTACACCGACCGCACGACAAAAATTTCAAGATGCGCAAACCACGGAAGCCATTGTGCACCAAGTGCCAAAAAAAGTCCGCGCAAAAGAGCAGTCGGGAAAAAAACGTGTGTGTTTGCCTCACCTCGCCCGCAGTTGGGGCACCGAGGGCCGGGAACCATTCCCCAGTGGTGGAGTCATTGTCCGGTTGGAAAAACCCCCTAGCTCCGATGCCACTCGAGATTACGCACGAGTCTAGGAAGGCAGACGATGTAACCAACGAGGCTCACGAGAAGGTGTGCGCTCAAGCCCACTCCTCGGGAGCGACTTGCGTCAGCAGGCCTCGACAACGCGGGCTGGCGGCACCTGCACTATTCTAGGTCAAGTAACGTCTGACTTAACTCCTCATGGAAAGTCACTACAGCTTGGTGAAAGAGGCATTGCCTCCGTGCTCGGGTAAATGTTGCGCAATGTGCGAGGAACGAGCACACAGAGAGTGAATATATCTCGCTGCGCAACCTGGTGCTCCAGTGCGGAGGCCACAAGGCCTCCTACTTGCGGGCTCCAATCCACACAAACCGAAAAAAACAAAAGAAAAAAACCCGAGGACGCGATTCTTTGCGGTGAATGGATTTCCGTAGCTAGGACTGAAAGGAAAGTTCCGAAACTCCTAAGCTTGGCATGAAGTTAAAGGTAAAGCAAGGGCGCAGGGAGCTGGTTAGACCGGTTTTAACCCTGGAAAGTGGGGACAAGGAGGAAAAACACGACAGAGATGGCCATCGTCTGTGTTTGGACAGTCCCGGAGAATACGCCGTACTCCGTGGAAAGCCGCGCAGCGGCGGCAAAGCTGTGGAGTAACGAACAAAGACCTACGTCATCTGCTCAGGGCAGTAACCACGACGCAATTCTGGCCGAGTGCAGGAAGCCTCGTATCCGGGAGTGTGACGCACCACGACGCAGAAGTGGGACGGTGATAGAACGCACAATAGGGGAAACAATGCCAGCCCTGTCGGATTCCTGAGGCGGAAATGGTGCAAGAAGCCGCAATTCGTGTAAATGACTGGTCAGTTCAGTGTAAAGGGACTGCATTAGACAAACGGAACACGGCCTGGAAGCAAAACGTCCCCAGAACATCGTACAGTGAAACGGTGTTCAGCCTATCAAATACCTTTGCCTGATCGAGGGTCACATAGGGTCGCGGACGATGAGTGAAGTTGGCATAGGCTAATGGGTCGCGTGTGAGAGACAATGACGAAAATATGTTCCTTCCAAGCAAAGCATGTGTTAACTGGGCATACCAAGTGCGACAAAACTGAACGCAGGCACGAACAGAGATGACACTATCTGTAATTCGCGTCTCAGCAAGGTGATCTGCCGGCAAGCCGCGAGATCAGACAAGGAGCCGCTCGCCGGAGGAGAACAAATGACCACGCCCGGAGGATGGCAGTACTTCACCCATCTCTATGAAACCATTAACAAGGCGCACTTTGGGGTCAGCAAGGATGTCCGGAAATGTAGAGTGAAACTGGGCTGGTACAGCCATCAGGCCTGGGGCAGACCCGACCTTCATGGCTTGGAGGATATTTGAAGAGCTCTTCACGGGAATCCGCAGGGCAGGCCGAAAGGTTCCCGCAGAAAGTCGAACTTGTTCAGCAAGTTTACGATGTTCTGACCCAGAGTGTCTCGAGGCGAAAAGGGACGAAAACCATCCTTTAAACCTCACGCCGATGTTACGATGGTCCTCCCGAGAGGCTTCGTCTGTGAGGCGAACATGAGGGACGCGTGAGGCCCGTTCCCACCGGAACATGCTGTGCGGAGGCACCGAAGTACCTCTGGGTCGTCTACCGACTGGTAGCAGCTCTGCGCCGCCGCACTCGAGAGGACTCGCTGGTACTTTCGCGATCGCGAAGAACCGCCAGGTACTCTGACATCAGGTGTGGCCGCACCCCGCCATGGTCCACAATGTGTATGCGACGGAGAACCTCACTGAGGGCGTCCGTCGCGCGGCGCCTAAACGTCTCCCAGCTGCCGTTGCGAAGAACTAGAAGGCTGACTGGATCACGTCCCACTTGATGGGGGACAAAGATGTATCAGTGATGCACGGATATATTGCCCAAGCTACAAATTGGAAATCTCATCCCGCTGTCGCGAGATCTCGAATAGCCAAGTGTCCCGCGGGAATGAACAAAGGCATGATACATAAAAAACCGTAGAAAGTGAGCCGTGATTCGAAACATAGCCAGCAGCTGGTAGAGGAATGGACCTCACAGCGGAGTGGACGTGATGTAAGATGCCGCCGAACATACGCGGTCGGCCGGCTCGTCCACGCTCCTCGCGCCACGTGGGTTTGTAGACCTTTTCTGCAAGTGCGCCGCCATCTTGAATTGTCGTCACTTCCAGTATGGGCGAAAACATTGTTTTGCCTTTGTCACGCCAATAGAAGGCGTTTAAGATATAAGCGTAACCGTCAGACTTTTTCATTTTGCCTCCGCTTTATTTTTACTATTTGCAGTTTGAACCGTTGGTTATTTTTTCGTCGCCCATACCGGATACGCCTATTCGGTGGCTGGGGACGAGACTGCACAGAAAAAGGTCTATATCCGTGGTGCCGTGCTCTTCAACATAGGCATCACGCAGCTTTCTGAAGCCTGCCATGCCGAAACAACTCTTGCGCCGTCAGAGTAAGCCTTCTATGACAGGCCCTCGAACGTCTCGCTAGGAATTTATCGTGCAAGTGAAATCACCACAAGAAAGAAAAACCTTCCTCGGATATATTCACAGCTGGCTTTCGAAACCAACGGCAGACGACGCAAAGGAGCTAGGTCGTAAACGCTTGGCGCTCGGAACTAGCTGGGTTACGTACTTGCGGCCGAGTAGGACGGAGAGAACAATACCAGTTTTAAGCCTCTTACGGCGTCTGGACCAGGTCCGCAGCAGCACACCTTGTCCTAAGACGTCGCAAGAGCGCATAAACCGGTCTTGCCTCTCTCGGTCGTACTCGGTTACAAGTGTGTAAACGAGCCTTTGCTTGACTAAAAAAAAAAAAAAACTGTACGCAGGGGCGCGCCCGTCCGCATCGTAAAGAGACCCTATTGAAAAATTCCATCAAGATACGTAATTTGGGACACTGACTGCCAGTCAGCAGCCCTGGTGGAACGTGCCCTGATGGTCCATCAGATGACGTCTGACTGCCACTGCCAAGGAATTTCATCAACAAGGGTAGTATTCATATAAGAGTAAGCTATACGCCACTCGGAGTGCATTTCGGACGAAATGGTTATACGCACTCATAAATATCGCCAAATGCCTCGACAAAACAAAATGTTCAAGAAAAAGAAGAGAAAAAAAGCAGGTCCACCGCGGATCGAACCCGCGTTCACTTGCATACAAAGCGGACACCTTAACCCCTATGCTATGCCATTTTTTTTTCTTTATTGTCCTATGCTATGCCATCGCGTAGGAAACTCGATTTGACCATTCGTTTTGTAAGCGAGTTTAGCGGAGTGCGTATAGCCGTTTCCGTCCGAAGTGCACTCCGGAGTGCGTATAGCTTTACTTTTTATATAAGCTCAAATTCCAAAGTGGCAATCTTGGATGGCTGTGAAACGGTTCACAAGCCGAGGTGGCCATCTTGCATGGCTTTGAAACGGTTCACAAATCCTTCAAATGAATGTAATTCATGACATCAAAAATCATGAAAAAGTGTTTACCCGTCCTTTTTTTTTCCCTTTTTGAAATTTGCGTTTTTCAGGCAAAAGGGACACTCGTTTACAAGCGGGACCACATGCACCGTAAGCATGTTTCAAAGAACGCCCTCGATGTCTGAACCTTTCGGGACGACCGTATACACTTTAATTCACAAAACCTATACGACTCCGTTGAAGCTGGAGAGCAAGCATGCATGCTGCGACAGACAGCCCTGGCTTCCACGGACGAACGCGAGCAGCAGACATATCTGAACTACGCTCGCGGATGCTTTTTGTCTGCACTCTTCATGAAACAATAATATTGAGGTGCAACACAGCGGTAAGGCCAATAGCCCACAACAGATAGAAAGGTATAAACTTTCTAGCCCAAACCTCTCGGACCGAGTCAGGAGCATTTTAGTATTGCAGCGCGAGATTCCGAAAATGAGCACATCGCTCTAAAGAATGCTTCGGCTGCATATGCAGTTAAGCATTTAGCATGTTATGCAAAGCACTCGTACATCAATCGCCGTACTTCAGTTCTACTCACCTGCCATGTAGAGTACTTTCGTGTCGTAAAACGATCCTTTTGTTCGCGCGTCTCCGGCCCAGTAGACTTGGTAACTACACCTTGTCGTCTTCAACCACACCGCTAAAGTCCCCTACATCGTCGGAACTCACGACAGGCTGGGTCTTGTCGAGTAGAAATTCTACTAAAACATAAGACATTGTAGAGCCCTGGCGGGATCGACAGGTTGGAGCAAGCGGGCAAACAAAACGAGTCGAGAGCGATCGTTCATTGAAGCTCGGCGAAGCCTCGGGCGAAGCAAAAGTGGTGTGTTCGGCTATTCGGCGGGCTTCCGATCAGGGTTGTCCGGTCGGTTGCGTGTCATATCTCTAACATCAGCGGTTTCATGGGCGCACGTCCCGAAGTCGTTTTCTCGTGCGTAGATTACTTTTCGTATTCATAGATTTGACGAAATAGTGGTATCCGAACGAACTTTACGGCCTTTGACTGTACGTCTGTCTGCCCGTCAAAGTTTTTTACGTACAGTCACAGACAATCGATGTACAATCAGAATCGCCACCAAGTAATCTTGACGGCATTTCGCGGCGGCCGACTGCCACCAGGAAACCATCAGAAAGCCGACAAGCGGAGTCTGACTGGAGTTGGACTGTCGGTCAGAGTAACTTGTTGGCCAATCAGACATGCTTGACGTACAGTCAGGCACAGTCAGCGGTCCACTAGAAAACATTGACTGCCAAACAGGGTTACATTGATGGATTTTTCCTTCGGGGAGAAAGCACCCCGCAGGAACGATGAGCGATAAATCAAAATGCCAAATCCACAGGAGCGTGACGTTGGGAAAGAAAAATAACACGGACTCGAAACACGCGCCTTAAATTCCGCCGCATCCCGAGGGGAAAAAACAATTAGTTTCCTGCATGAGGACCAGATCTCAGTGATTGGATTGAGCAATATGAATCACCTCACGCTGCTTGTACTGACTCCTGAAAACCCTGCACATTCATTGTCAAAACGTTGAGGCTCATGAAGAAGAAAGAAGCATATGCCCCTCATAATTTAAATCGTCGAAGCCATGAGGATGTTTTTTTTTGACTGAACAAGCAGGCGCCTTGTCTGAGGCATTGCCAGCCGACGAAAGGACGCGCTTTGCGTCTGAACGGTCGAGCGGCATGGCTGCGTCTTCGGCAGATGCCAATTCTGCTGACGCCGACATAGGGACAAGGATGTCCCTGGCCCAGGGTGACGTCGTCTTCAAGAGAGATGACGAGGCGGTCGGAGTTGCCACTTAGTTCGGCGACGTCTATGTCGCGATACATAGACGTCGTTCGACGAAACGTCCAAGCGCCTCAGCAGTTCCGGCGCTCGGCGAGGCGCCGGAACTGCTGAGTCTAGGCAACTGCCTGGACTGTTGTAGAGCCGGGTCTCCCAAGTGATGGTCTGCTTGTGTATCACATGCTCGTACAGCGCCGACTTGGTTTGAGCGTCGTGGAGCCACTACTCGGTGTCTTGGTCCCGAACCATTTTCCGAACTTCTGACTCCCACTCTTTCGCCGTCGATGGTTGCACGGGGCAAGAAAAAAATCCGCACTTGCGTTCTATAGTGTGCTGCAACTCAAGAATGTAGGGCGAGGGTAAGACGGGCCGGGGAGGAGGAAGCAGACGGAACACTAAAGAGAGAAGGAGGGTTTCCCCCTCTTCTCCAACATTCCGTCTGCCTCGTCCTCTCTGGCCCGTCTTACCCTCGCCCTACCGTCTTGATTTTCAACGGACTATAGCCGATAGAGGCGCTTCTGCCAAAGGGTTCGCGATCCAGTTAAGTGTGCGTACGCGAAAAGTCTTTCATCCCAATGGCAGCGGTCCATATGGTGAAGGTGTCCGTCGTAGGCTATTTTGACCGTTGCCTCCCGAGCCTCGAAGAAGGACCAGCCCAGATCACCCTCGACCGCCTCATTTGCTACTGCCCCATAGCAGCCAGAACCGGACACCGACCCCTCTTTGCCGACGCTCCAATATGGGCGAGTATACCACCGTGATGGCAAATGTCAGTCCTGGTACTGCTACCGCCTTCCACCGTTCTCTAGACACAATGAACCTTGTAAAACACCACAAGTTGCGTTTTCGGAGAATGATGGCTCCTCGAATGGATGCTTGGCAGAGGTGTGTGATGCATTTGCAAATAGTCTTCGTTGTTTGACAACGCCAGCCCAAGTACATATACGAGTGAAGTACTGGGACACTGTTCCCTCCGAGCCAAAGAGTGCCAAGCGTTGTTTTGTGTGGTCTCAAAACTACTACAGCTGCTGACGTGCTGGTGTTAAATTTCAAACCAAGCTCTGTAGCCTCCTTGGTAGATATGACGAGCAGCTGTTGCACATCACGCACTGATGCCGCCGTCAGAAGCACATTATCGGCGCAAATCAGTTTCGGAAACACCCGTTGACGCTGTCTCCGTGCTCTATGTGAGCCAACGAGATGCCAAAGACCCGATCGGATGAGCTCTTTCTCTAGGACAGCCACGTACAGCATGCACAACAGAGGAGATAGCGGGCATCTCTGGCGTAGTCCCCTCGTCACTAGCACATCTTTAGAGTTAGCATCACCTAGCTGTGCCCTTGCCATGCTGCCATGTTATAGGCGGTAGATGAGTGCGGTTCGATCTGGGCGCACGTTTAGTTGTCTTAGTTGGCAAATGAGCCATGCATGAGGAATGCTGTCATATGCCTTTGTAATATCTAGAAAACAACCTTTGAGGATCCTGCTTTTTTCCCGGCTACTTTGACACACTGCGTAAGAGTAAAGAGTAGATCTTCCGATTGACGTACCCGTCGAAAGCCTCATTGAAGTTCCCTAAGTAGCCCCTCTTCCTTCGCCCATGTGGTCGCATGCGCTCTTTCATGCCTCGGCCGAAAGTCCTATATACTTTGCTAGCGTCGGTTGGTAGTCTATAGTTCCTGAGGTACTAAGGATCACAGCCTTTTTTCGGAACCAGAACGACTTTTCCGCAACTCCAGTGGTGAGAAATGGCTTCCGTTCCAGTGACAATGTCATCGAATATTTCCCTAGGGCTTTAAGGATGGTTACTGAATATTATCTAATCCCTGGGTGGTATTACTCTTGATGTGAGCCAGAGCGCGTATCGACAGACACTCTGCCGATTGTCAGACTGTTAATATTTACCGCTGTGCAGCCTGCACTCTGCTGGGGGCGGGGATCTCGAAGCGGAACTGCTCCCGGAGAAGAGAACACTTTTATCAGGTGATCTGTAAGTTTTGTCCCAGTCTCTGCGGGCAGTCTTTTGTCCTCGTCATGAACGGTTGGTTGCTGATCTTCGCCATCGAAAGTTTTGATATTTCTCCAGGACTTTCTGGGTGTATCTTCACCGCTTGGATAAATGTCTTTTACAGTTTCTAGGTTAGCTTGATTCATTTTCCCATGCACAAGTTGTTTTGCGGCTTGCGTCTGCATCTGATACACGTTACACTTTATTTTAGCTTCGTGGCTGGCCCCCTACAAGGGGCCATGTGGTTCTCCTTTCAGCTCCTGTCGTAGCCTGATGGCGGCTTGTAATTCCGCGAGCCACCAACGCTTTTTCTGCCGTCGCACTACCGCGGTCTTGCACCTGAATGGTTACTGATGAGTAGTTTTAGTTCTTTCACATATTATGTATAACCAGATGAGTTCTTTCGCGTGTAACTGTTCGCGAACTCCACTACAACTCTGTCTACTTCCTGTAAAGAAAGTATTGTGCAGGTTGTCTGCAGAAGGGGCTTTCGCTTGATTTTCCACGTTGATTTGATGAACTCTAACGTAATACGGTTATGATCACAGCCAACATTGTGTTTGCCAGCTTCATCAATTTGGGCGTGGACAAGGTAACGGGACAGCTTATGTGATACTAAGGCGTATAGTCAATACATTTTCTGCTCTCACGGGCGCTTCTTGTAAACTGACCCTCACACAAGGCTCCCAGTTTTACTACCTCCAAGGCGAGATCTTCAACCTTCTTCAATATCAGTCGCCCATTCTCGTCCTCCCACCCGTCCAGGTAGTGTAGACGTTCATTGAAGTCACCCATGATAAGAATATATTTCGTGTCAGCCAGGGCTTTGGCGTTCATGATCACGATCTATTTAAACCTGGTTGTCCACTCTGCGTCCAGTTCCCACCTGCAGGTGAGAACTGCATCTAGGAAGACCACATATTATACCTACAATGTGATAAATTAATCATGTAAAACACACATGCACATGGCTACAGGAATGCCGACTATATCCCTTGTTACCGATATGTGCTACAAACAGTCTCGTGGCTCCTTGTTCGATATAGAGGTGCTACGCCAGACCACTCCACTCCCCCACCTCGGCGCTCTCCTTCCACACGATTGCAAACAGCCCAACACCAGTTTCGCGTTAAATGGCGGTACGTAAATATCACGCAGGCGCGTCTAGGCGACTCCACAAGAGGGTCATGCCCTCAATATAGACCTCACCGAAGAGTTCTCGCCATTTCTCGTCCCGTCGATGCGCCTAGAAGTTTAGGGAAGCCCACAACTGTCGTTGACTGTACGCTGTGCCTACGGCACCTCCGACTCCTGTTTCTCCATTTCCCACCACTGTTTCTTTTTCACCATCACCCTTTTGACAATCCAGATGCTGGTTCATCCTCGCCACCACTGCGCGTAGATCGTGTAAGAAATGACGTGCAGGTGGACACTCCTGGACGACTTGCGCAGGCGTCGGGAGTGTCCAAGTTTGTGATGAGCAAACCGGCATCCATCCATTTGGTGGAATTTTGTGTTAGGCTTGGTGCAGGTTCACTATGCGGATACCACCCCAGTGCTGCATTATTGTGCGTAGGATGGGTGGCCATCAGAGGGGTGAACAATTAAACCCCATCTCGCCTGTAGATGATGCCTCGCCGGGTCTGCGTAGTGTGCTTGCTGCCCAGCCCATGTGTCTGACTGCGGTTTATTGCAGCAGGGTAGCTTATTTGTTGTCCCAGCTCCACTTCTCTGGGATGTGAGAGTGAGGCGGCCAGAACTCTTGTTTCGAAGGACCGCACGGGCAGAAAGGACACTGGGTCGATCTCTGTGGAGTGTTGCTCAATGGTGGTTTATCTGCAATGTTGTGTGGGCCCATTCAGATGGGAAAGGTTCACTTTACCCCTGGGCGGAAGTCAATGAACTCGGCAGACGGTTTCCACTCTTGGGGGTGCTGGGGTACCAGTGGTGGTGGGGACCTACCCCAGTCTTAAGCTGTAAGGCATGCGCATTTTGTACCGGAGAACCCAAAGTACCCTATCGGATGAGCAAAAATGGTTCCCTAAAACTCTCGAATGATAGCTGTACCGTAACGACGCATTTTTGGCGCTACGTGATGGGTTCCACTGGATTGTAGCTTCAACTACGGTCAGTCGTAAAGTAAAACGGAGTACTATACCATATTTCATCGGGCGTGCAGCTCTCGGTGCTTGTTTTCTTTCGGTTTGTTTCGGTGTGGCTGACCCTACATCTCGTTTAAAGACCGGCAACCAGTTCGCGCTTTTCATTTTTCTCTCGCTTCCTCCTCTCTCCTTTCTACCCTGTCCACCGTTGATTGTTCCTCCTCCCCATGGTGAGGAGGATTTTCTGCCTTGCGGAATCTTGAGTCTGGTCGTCGGCCTTTTGCGAGCTCATGGGACCAATCGGACAGCGTCAAAAGCGCACCATAATGAAGTTCGTCATGCTCCTGTAAGAGTTCTACATAATTGCTGAACCAATCATAAACAGAAAAGGCTGAGTAATTTGCGCTTTTTTCGCTGCTTGATTGGTCCCATAACCTCGTAGCAGAGTCGGTCGCATTTATGCTTAAGCTGAAACGAAGAATAAATGGCCTAGTTTTGCCATCCCAGAGCCTGAGGAAGGTTTTAGTTTCGTGTCTTCTGAGAAGAATTATTTCACGTTTAGACGACGGGCAACAGGGCTCTTATCAGAACGTGCAAGATTGTGCAAATACGTAAAAAAAGTTAGTGTATTTGATGATAATATATCGCTTGTTTTATTCTTATCATCCGTATCCTGACGTGAGCGCCGGTGAAGCAGCGTCAACAAGAAGGAATCATTGTTTTGTTTCAAGCTATTCTTCCTTATACTTCGTCTCACCCTACGATGGACTAAGCGCAGAAGCTACGAACCAGCAGATCCAATCACGAGCCACTGAGAAATTGCCTGGTATTTCGCTTCGATGAAGGTCACTGAGTGACTCATCAATTTTACATTGCGAATAAAGCCACGACATACAGACATACAGGCTCTTTGCAGTGCCAAAGCTATAGAAATGACGCAGCGCATTTTGATAAGGAGCATTATTCGTCGATTCTTAATCAATATTAGGCATGTCATAGTTTAGCGTGGAGCGTGATTGGACCTGGTGGCCCGTAGCTTTGGCCTTTAGTCCATCGTAGGATGAGACGAAGTATAGTATGGTATTCGGTCGTTGGTGAAACACCTTGTATAAGCCGGGTGTTTTACGAAATGATGGCCAAAATTCTGGTGTAAAAACTAGGCCTTCTACAGAGATAAAAGTGGAACCGCGTCCGTCAATAGACATGGGGCCTAATTATTAGGTCATGAGTCGTTTTATGTATTCATTAATTTTTGCACATTTAGCCTTTTAGTTAGAGAAAACACGCGTATAGTTTATATTAAAAAGTTGTCTGTCGTCAGCGAAACAACTAAATCAATCAATTTGAGAACAATTCGGGGCAAGTGGGTCGTATTTCCGGACTCAGTGTCCAACGACCCTGCGCACACGCGGTTTTCACATTTATAACCTTCGTGTGTACATCTTTCATCTGTAGCACAAGCGATAACGTTTACAAACCACCACGCTTCCGACGCGCTCCTAGGTTTTCTAAAGTTCAGTGACTTTGGAGGGTTTGCAGATGCTGTCACAGTTTCTAATTGAGTCCCCCAGTTATTATTTACTAATGAGAAACATCACTATTTTGTATACGTGAGTCAATGTTCCCCTTGGCGACGACTCATACGACACTAACACTTTTTCTCTGTGATGTGTAGTCGGAATCGGTAGTCGGAACCAAGACAATAAATTCTGCTCTGGTTTGTTCTCTCAGGAAATGTAAACCACGAGGAGACTGTGATGCTCAATTTATGTGCAAGAAAGCGGCTATAAGTGACCCCAGCCTCTGCAACTAGCGCGGGTGGCGAGTCATTGAGAGACTCTTGATTAATGAAATACTTTTTGCCAGAACACACCCCCCCCCCCAACCCATCCAAAAATTTTGCACGGCCGTCTGTGCATTTCCCAATAAATTCAGCTGGAAACTGCACGTCACGTGACCCTCTGCACCAATTCAGTGTCCCCTCTAAGTTTGGGGGGGGGAGGAACCTGATATCAGGTGACTTGACGTCACCAGACCTACAAATCAAATCAGTTGCGATTCTAAATTTCACGGGAAAATTGATGTTGCGCGAACGGACGTAACGTGACATATTACACCTATCTGTTTTGCCGCTAAATTTCGCGGGAAACTTGACGTCACGCTACCTTTTTACCAAGTGAGTTTCCCTGTTACATTTAGCGATGAAATAAAACAATATATGTATAAATGTAGGTTTTTAACTCCCTGAAATGACTGCTTACTGCCCTCAAAACAAATGTGAACGATCTCCCCTCAAATACTATATTTCATGTAATATAGAACTTTGGAGATAAATGCCGCCGTCAATGTATTTTTTCTAGACTGACCGACCCTAAAGTCCTGTTTGCACATACATCACAGAGCTAACTCAGCGATAGAGGCACAATGCTGAATTCGGGTTATGTAAGATTAAGCTCAGTGAACCCCCCCCCCCCTTTTACACTCACAAAATTCAGCTCTAACTCAGCGCTGAGTTAGCGGGAACAGTAACGCTGATGCAGCACTGTTTTTGACATAAGGGCTGCCCCACACAAACGAACTTTACTTAAGTTTGAATGATGCCGAATATTAGCATCAGGATAATCTTTTTAGAAGTTCCCGTTTCTTCGTACTAAAGTAACGGTCTTACTGCTTCTCCTTTTATAGCATGAAGCGCGATCTGCCTCAGAAGCAACAAGGAAGGACGCGCTTGCGTTGAGACCGGCTCCACGGGTCCAAATGATCCACAACGTCCCGTGAAACATTTTCGTGCACCCAAGAATGCTGCAGAAGGCAACCGAGTTCCTCCCTGAAGACAGTGACATAATCCAGGTCAGCTTTCCCAAGTGCGGAAGTCACTGGGTGGAACAGATAACGCAGCTCATCCTCAACGAAGGTCGGTCCAGCGCCAACTACCTGGAGTTCATGGAGAGGGCACCATTCCTGGAGTTTCAAGGGTAAGCCGCTTTCCAGAGCCGACCGGCCCCTAGGAACAATTCGAACGCACTTGCCCTTCGACAAGCTCCGCTTCAACAACAAGACCAAATACATCTACGTTGCGCGAAATCCCTTGGAGTGTTGCGTGTCCTGGGCTACCACTTCGTGAAGGCCCTGCCAGAATTTGGATTCCAAGAAGTCCCTTCTTGGAATCGACGATTTCATTTCCGCTTTTCTCAGGGGCGACTGGGGCTTTGGCGACTTCTTCGATCACGTTCGGAGCTGTGCTGATCGCGCCAGCGAGCCGAATGTTTTCGTGGTGACCTATGAAGAGATCGCCAAAGACACGACGGGGACGGTGCTCAAGCTAGCGCGCTTCCTGGGCGAGAAGTACGTACGAACCCTGACGGAAGACGTCGACATCCTCCAGAGAGTGGTGTACAAGAGCTCGGTTCGATTTATGAGGACTATCTTGGAGACTCGGTTAGACGTAAGTTCAGGCTTTGTTCATGAATAACCCGGAATTTCCTTCGACTCTGTTGTTCGTTGAGACGGAAGCTACGAAACCTGACTCTACTGGGTTCAATTACGTGCGAAAGGGTAAGGTGGGAGATTGGCGCGAACACTTTAGCGTGGAACAACTGCGACGAATGTGGTCAACGATCGAAGACAAGACGAAAGGCACGAACATTATGAGCTTGTGGGAACTGAATACCTTCATATACTAAACTTCGTCTGCACACTCGGATTCTTCCCATCAAAAGGCTATCACTCCTGGACCAGATGACTAACTGATGTCCTCCCATAAGTGTTAAATAAAACATGCCAGCCTTATTTTCAACACTATCTAATTTCACAGAGCTTGATTTACACACGAAAGAGTAAAAAAATAGAACGACGTTTAGAACATATCTTTCAACGAGCAACAACAATAAAAAAATAACCCAAATTCAAATAGAAAAAAAAGGGCTTCAACAATTCTTGTATGAAAAAGATAAAATTTCGACTGTGATCATTTCTCCTGCCATATGCGCCTCAAACAGGTGTGCGAAATGGTCAATATGAGCGATGTTCCGAATGGACGCAATGTCACATGTGCCAACAAGTGTGTTGAGTGCGAAGAAAAGGTTTACCTCAATCCCCTTAGCTGCGGGGCAGCATACCGGTCAGACCGGCCAATGTGTGAACCACCGAGTAAGGGAGAATAACCTGGAGGATTCAAAAGACTCCGATGAGTCCTTTTACCCCATCGTTGTTCATGTCCGCGCGTGTGATGACTGCACACCTTACTTTCGGAATGCTAGAATTCTACGGGGGCACATTAAAAGATTTAGGAGGGAAATCATTGATTCATTTGCTATGGGTGCGGTCTGCAACAATACCGATATTTCTGCTTCATACCTTTCAGTGACGAAGACAGAAGTTGTGTTACTCAAACCTGAGCTTACCATTCCGCTTCGCATGTCGACGAGATGCTAAGTTTTTTTAAGCTTGTAATGTCATTTTCCAAACACAGAGCTCTTGTATTTTCCTCTCGTTTCCCTTCTGGCATATCCTTTGCCTTCATCAATTTTTATCCATTTCCTACCAAAATGTGTTGACTCTATTTCTTCTTTTTTTTTTTGGGGGGGGGGGGGGTTGTTTGTTTTTGTTGCTAGTTTATATTTTTTCCGCAACTGCAGAGAGATTGGTGGGCTTTAGGGAAACGTAACTCTTATGCGGCTTGAGATTGACCATACATTATGTATTGAGGATAAAAAAAAATTAATAAAATTTCCCGGAACACCGCAAATACTCGTTTTCTCGTTGTCTTTCTATTGCTGACTGTTTAAAATGCCAAATACGGAACACTTTATTTAGAGTGTCACGAATTTTACTTCCTCATTGGTGTTCTATATTTTTAAGTTGTCTTAATCAATGTCCCCCTGACCGTTGGTTTAACATCCTGCGTCGCGTCAACCAGTTTGGTTCCTAGCTTCCACAAAATACGCTTAACTGTTGATGACGAAGTGCACATTTAGAGAGGCTAGTTTTAAAAGTAAGTAAAACATAAAAACCGCTAAGAGTGTTAGCGTTGGATGTAATGCACTTACAAATGTTTAATAGGTTTTTGTAAGCCAACCAGTTTTTAGAAAATTGCAATTTTAAGATTGTATACAAGGTTAAAGTTCAGGCCCTTACCATCCATCCGTCAAATACATTCTTTTGGTTTTGAGTGTCCGCCATAATCTATACAGGACCGCCTACCTTTTTTTTTATTAAGATAACAACTTATAGTTACGTTAAGACACCTCATAGATTATGCGGCAATCCTTCCGTGCGCCGTACACGAGAAGGTGGATGGGAGCTTAAAGTATTAAACCTTTTTTCTATCTTAACTATACTTCGTTTCACCTTATGTCATACCGCAGCAAAGACTAGAAGCGCAGAGCTCGTAGCGTTAGTAGCTGCCCTTGGTGCACAAGAGCTTGTGCCGCCGAGATGTGCCCTAGAGCAGGGAGCCTCGCGCTTGTAGCCTTTCCTGCGGTACATCTTAAGGTGAAACAGAGTATAGATTTACCTCGTAGACATTGATTACCGGTGATCAATCTTGTCCCCGTATAACTTTTAAATTGGTGTTCTTATATAATGTTTTCAGCCTTCCAACTCTTCTAATATTGTTCAACTTTCAAACGAGGTCCACCAAGCCAAGATTGGAGAGTGCTGATGCTGTTGCAAGTTTAGCTACTGCACTAATTAGGAAATCTGGCCGGAGAGACTTCTCCTGCGGACCTTGCTTGGAACTTTGCGATAAAGCAAAGCGTTGACTTTCTATTTTGTTTTCGTTATTTGCCACCGATGAAAGCTTTAAAGAAAAATCAGAGGGGCATACGTATGCAAGTTGTCAAGACGTCGGGCCGATACAGGACTCTTTTAACACCGTAGGTATAAACGTGACTGAGTCGTCGGACTGCAAATGACTTCTCGATACTGAAATAAATTTTAACGACGCTTTGAATAGCACTTGCAACACTGCGCACAAGAAAGCTGAATGCCAGTTTAGGTTAGTGCGATCTATAGCGGGTATCAGCAAGTAGACTTGCTGCCAGCATCGATTCGATTTTTTTTATTGTTAACTTAGTTAAATATTTCTTAATTCATACGGCCACCATTTCTACAGGAAGGGTTTTCAGAGGAATCAAGCTTACACAAAGATCGCCTTCACTCTGTTGAGCCCCATGTACAAACAAGGCTATGGGGGAACAAGCCGTAATGTTAAGCCTAATTACATAAGTGGACATGAGGGATCGAAAATCAATTTTATTTTGGACATTTTGTAGTTTGCTTCTTTATTACCCTCAAATACGGAGTGAGTAAAAAAATTAAAGATTGTTTGAACGAGAAATTAGAAGAAAAAAATTTGTCTCATTAAGTTGCAGCGGCTCGAAACATTGAAAGTTTACGCGAATATTGGCCATCTTCGAGAGGCGGTCAGTCGGGACAACCGCACTTTCTACTTTCCTCCATTATTATTTGCGATGGGCAATACGAAAAATCGCAGTAATGGCGTTTGGAACTATCGAAGCAAGCAAAGTTTCAAGAAAAGCGGCGCAAAAAGCGGAGAACGCCGATGTATGTCAACGATCCAGAAAACAATAGCGGGTTCTTCGAAAACGTTTATGGAACAAGCGGCCATGGCTGTGCAAGTTCAGCGATGTGCCGCATCGGCGCGCTAACGCTAAAGTACTTGTAAGCGATGCGATCTGCTCCGCTTGTCACGAGCGCAAATTCTCCACGCGTCCGAGAATCGGCTGGGAAAGACGAGGGATTTTCATTGTCCCCCGAGCTACGGTTAGGGAAGAGCGTAGATAAACATAAAAAAACACAAAAATCAGTCACACATTGATGAAATTTTAAAGAAAAAAATAAATAAAAGAGTGTACGCCAAATCATGAACATATTTTCTAAACCGATCTAGGATAGAGTTTCCATTCAATCTAAGATAAGGATAAAGAGAGACGCACAGGCGACAACGTCAACCGGCAAAAAATTTCATTGTCGAATTGATCGCGAAAAAAATGACTGCTGAAATGCATTTTTTGCAGCGGCAAACTCTTTTAGCGACGTGCACGATCAAAAGCGTCGTTGCGGTCGGCTTTCTTGGCTTTCCACGATTGGTCAAACCAGAGCATATATAAGAGGCACTATCAGAGACCGTCAACTTCGACGGCGTTCGTTTCAGAATGTGGAAGCTCCTAGCTTCCACTATGGTTTCTAGACGCACCATTGAACTTGTCGTCGCAACTGATACGTAACCGGGGTAGCAACTCGTGACGTCATGGCAGCGAGGCAAATCCTGGCTGTGACGTCACGGATGGAAACCACAAGACGGCGCCACCGAAACATCCCGGAGCTGAATATCATCCGTTCCCCCGAAGGGCAGTATTCACACGACAGAGAAATCCCCGGGGATTTCCCCCGCACGCGCGCATCACGAGATGAAAACGCGAGGCTTTTGCACATCGCAAAGCCTTACGTTTTTGCTGTGGGATTACGCGTGCCGGGGAGAAAATCCCCGGGATTTTTCCCGCATCGTGTGAATACCCCTGCCGGAGACCGCAGCGAAAGCCACAGGCGCGAGCCAGCCCACCCTCCTGGCTTTGAGACATGCATTTCTAGCGCGAGCTCTCGTTACTTACCTTTAAGTTAGTTACTTTAGTTACTTTTAAGTTTTCTTTTAAGCGATTTTTAAGGCTGCGAAGGAGACTTACTTCGCCGTTGTTTATTTGACCTCTACACCTTTTTCTCTCCTCTGTTTATTTTACGAAACAAATGTATAGTGTCTCGAGTCACCATTCATTCTTTTTTGTGTGTCGTTTTCTTAAATTTAGATACAATATTGTTCATAGCAAAATTCAACCAGTGACTAAAAGAAAGAGCTAGAGCTCGTCCACATTGCCTTGTGCAGAGTAAGCAAGGTTTCGAATCCCTCAAAAGGAATGTCCAAGTTCGTCAAGGACACGAGGCGTTGAAAGGGACGAGCGAAATAAAGAATCGGAGGTTTTTTAGATTGGGGTTTTTTGTTTTTTCATCAATAGGAAAGAGCCAAGAAGACAGATTTGTCGTCAGAAAAGGCGTCGAAACACAGTTGTAATCTGAGTTTTCTGCGAGACGGTGTCGCTTACGTAATACTAAGTCTAAAGTGAGAACTCACGAAGGACCACACGCACGAGTGCCGCGCTTCAACAGCTAGGTCAAATTAAGAAGAAGAAAAAACGCTATATCGACATAAAAGCTGGCGCGCACTCGAAAGGGGAACAGGAAATGTGGATGACAAATTATTTCTTGTGTGCTGAAATGCCCGGCAAGATTAAGGTTACGCTCATTTAGATAAGATTGATAATATACAAGTTTTAACTTTAAAAATAAAAGAGAGGAATGTTAGTTTGGCGGTCGGTAACATGCTACCGTCACTATGCTTACTTTAACGAGAGAAGCCTTCACCTCTAGTTCAGGAATCACATCTAACCCAGGCCACTTAGAAATGCTCTTTTGAAGTCACTGCCATACCTCCCTCTTGCCTCTCTGCCCGATTTTTAAAAAGCCTACGGAAACATGGTGTAAGCA
>JAZHYW010045138.1:0-41902 GCA_037355805.1 Ixodes ricinus | reverse complement strand
CTTCAAACCGAAAGGTACAGTGTGTAAGGCCACCACAAAATAAATGATGAATTCCACAAAGATTAAGCTTGCAGCTACTGTTAAAACATTAGGCGTGATTTTTCACGAACATATGTTGTGGGACTCGCGCGTTCAAGATCTTACTCTCAAACTTTCTGAGCATCATAGACATCGCTATATATTACCAACTCGTGTAAAACTTTTAATCTACAATGCATCATACTGTCATCTAGTTTGGGGAAATACGACAAGTACTAACGTTGGTAAGTTCTTGGAGAGGTTCACCTACACGTCCGATTCGCAGCATGGCTTTCGCTGCAACCATAGCTACGAGACTGCCTTTGCCACGGTGATACATTTCGTAAGCAATCATATGGACGATCACGTCTCTACCGACCTCGTTTAACTTCTAATTGAAAAACTCACTGGAGTAGGCATCTGTGGCCCCTCTTCTTGTCTGGCTCACAGGGTTTCTTCACGGCTGTAGCCAGCAGGTTCTATACGGAAATTCATGCTCGGCGGCGCCTGCGGTCTCGTTGGGAGTTTCTCAAGGCTCGGTGCTAGGCCCGACCCTATTTTTGCTCTACGTGAACGACATGCCTCGAAATGACAAATGCCTTCTAGTTCGGTACGCAGACGACGTCCATTGTGGCATCCATCTCGTTGCCTACCGATTCTAGCTGCCTGACAAAAATTGAGAAATGGACACAAACGCAGCACCTCCAGATCACCACGACCAAAAGTGGCGTAATTCGATTTGCCAACAGTAGAAAGAGCGACAATCCCTGTTACACCGTGGCCGGCTCTCCACTTTCAGTCTCCGACTCCATGTGCATCTTGGGCGTCACACGTTGTGGGTCTTGTCTCGAAAGCCAGGAGAACA
The DNA here is from genome assembly GCA_037355805.1 of Ixodes ricinus. Classification (NCBI taxonomy): domain Eukaryota; kingdom Metazoa; phylum Arthropoda; class Arachnida; order Ixodida; family Ixodidae; genus Ixodes; species Ixodes ricinus. Next base: position 41,019 of record JAZHYW010045138.1, on the reverse strand, counting down.
CTGGGTTTTATAACTAGGGTCACAAAACCATGCAGACCGGAAGCTCTGCGGTTGCTATATACCAGCTCATGTTTACAAACAACCCGGCGTGCCCTCTCTTTTTTCTCCCTTTCTCTCGTGCGTGCGCAGTGGTTCGTGGTCAAGAGGCTCGGCGTCCTGTGTAAACAAGCCCTTGGTATACATTGTTGCTTTTCACCTTATGCCATGTATTTCGCTTCGTATTGTTTTTCCTACGTGCCGACTGCAATGTCAAACCACCACAGCGGCCTCAGCGAAGCAGACAAAGCCCGTTACGACGAGAAGCTGTGCGTTAACAGTGTGGACTACGGCGATCCGTACAGCGTGGACGCCTAGGAATGGACGTTGACGGGTCAGCGGTGACCCCCATTACAATGATAAACATCACAGTTTATCTGCTTTTTACGCCGAGTCGGTTTACGCCAGACACATTGCAGGCATACAAGCCTTAAAGGCCTACAACTACTTCGAGTCAGGTAAACAGGGCTGCATTCCATTGCCTACCGAAGCCAGCTGGTGCAGTTTTTTAGGCCAGAGTTGAGACATGAGACAAATATATTATGTTTCAAGCGTACTAGGGACTGAATTTGAATGATTTGCATCACAGAGCAAATAATGCAGGGAAGTGTTGAGAACTGATGTAGGTCACCGCGAGATCCTTAACCTCTGCTGCAGCCATGTTTCGTTGGTGCTGTACATACCTCACTGGTGTGCTCACTCTGGTGTGCTCAATCTAGTTATTAAGGTTTTGTCCGTGTCGTTTGTTGATTTTGTCGTTCATATGTCTGTGGTTTAAAACCGCGTTTCTAGCACAGCTATGAGTTTTACGTGCCAATGCTTACCCTGCGTTTCTCTGTTCATTCCATCTGTGTGTATTCCACCCACACCCAGCAGGAACAATCCTCATTCAGAAGTAGCGTACAGTAAAAATCCAGTCCGGCAAGGAGGCCTAGTTGTTACAAAACACGTCTAACTGCTCGTGCAGAATGTCTCGTTCTCAGGAATATAGCCTGCTTGACTGCGCATTGCAGAGTTGTTGCTGTGTACTGTAGAGTGAGTAGCAAAACATGCGATCACAGGTGTCTCCCATTTTCCTGCCGACAACTGACGGGCTCTTATCGAAGCTAGTAGCTGGTGTGGTGTGCTTGCCTGAGGCATCCACCATACTAGTAGAATTCCGTGTTAACACTAACATGTACAAGTAAAAGACAACATTTATTTCATGTCACATATTTGTTGTGTTGTGCCACATGCGTGCACATTTAAATTCACGTATCACATTCCTTCCCCCACTTGCAAGCCTGAGGCTGCTCTCTTGATATTATTCTCCAAACATAGGATGTCGTGGACAGGATGATCATTGTAAAACACCGCCATGGTGTCAAAACTAATAGGGTATTTGGTTGAGAGTTGTCACCATTTCACGAACCATAAACTAGTGTATTGGTTTTGTACGCTTGTCGCGGCCACGTGCAAATGTCAAGCTGTCGTAAAGGGCAGCCGGCCCATCCCATGATTCATGGGTGTGCCTGGATCACAAAACAGGTCAGGTGTACTGTGGCCACTGCACATGGACAGTGGGGTAAGTTTGTTCATAGCTGCACCTGCGACGCAGCATTTTCCTGAAGCATCATTTGCTCGTATAGATGAAAGCTGATTTAACTAAGACGATGTTTACCCCTTTCCTGCAGTCTATGTGAAGTCTGCAGTCACGTGGCAGCGCTTTCTTGTTCAGTGGGGAATACACTGCCACAGAGTGTCACAAGAAGACTCGTGCACCTTCCAGCCTTGTGTATGGTCTCGGTCTCTGTCGCAAGAAAGGTCTGTTACAGTACCTCACGCATTTCGTGGATATGAACTCTCGTCACGTATTTTTAACCATTCCAGATACTGGTGTCTGGAACCATGTGTGACAGGTTGGCGTAACCAAACTACAGCTGACTTTCGTTTCTTTTGGATACCTCCATACAGTATAAAGCCAGTGCACGTGAAAGGGACCTTCGCATCCACATTCAACCTGCATTCGTGAATTCTGCATTCGCAAGCACAAAAAAATGCGCGCTCAGCCATGCTAGGGTTAGAGGTACTTTGCTAGTGAGAATTATCATGTAGGCCAACCCAACATCTCAACAAAAGGTCAGCATTTTAATTCTTGTCAGCCGGACCACATTCCCTTCGCCCAGAACGAAACAGTCTTCAGTGTCTGAGGGGCATAATCCAAAGAGCGTTTCAGAATTCTGACAACATTAACTCGGACCAAAATTATGCTTGTGCTTTTCGTGACAGCATTGACTGCCTCGCGATCAAATGCATCAAACGCAACGAACGAGCTGTGGCGTATCACAGTACAGCACGTCTGTGTTCAATCTGTTATCCACATATTGCAACGAATCTTTAACTCTATTGGCTCAGCTTCATCTCCACCTAGTTGCCCCTTTAGATTGCCGCTGCGGTTTTCTTTGCTGCTGTAGCGCCACGAACCCCTGATCATCAAAGTGCATATCCATGCATGGATGGCGGATATGAAGGGCTGTACTTAATAATTATGATACTAGTTTATTTCTTTTGATCCGTGTGCTGCGATAAAAAGTTTCTAGATAAAACACAAGTCTCGCATACAGCGAAGCGCGTAAAAATCAACGTGCACTCATACAACCTTTTTATTATACTTTGATCAACTTGAGGTGCATGCCTTTAAAAAGAAAGGGCGATTGCAGATCTGGGTGTCTACACCACAGGAAGACATGGTCCCCCGAGCACCAACCGGACCTCAGCAAGCCCGGAATGCCGTGGCCGAACCTCCTACCTCGAAAGCCAAACCACGTGTCCGAGGACTTCCAGCTCACCAACGAAGCCCTCTTCCAAGAGACTTCACCGGCTGAACTCCTCAAGCAGCTCTTCTCCTGAGGGTCCATCACAAAGATGAACGACGAGGACACTGACTCGGCTTCAGAAGACGAACAGTCATACACATTCTCGAGGCAAGCTAATGCTCATTCCTGTTACTAAATTTGGCACATTGATACTTTCTGCCTGTAGGTTTCTACTTTACCTGCTGGACGCTGTGAACTAAATCCCACTCCATAGCTCGCAATTTAGAACGGTTACGATCCAGTTCATCCGAAGACTGCCGTAAGGCTCCTTTAGACGGGAAGGCAGCGGCAACACGCTGAATTCGTAAACGGCGTGTCTATTGGCACTAGAAAACGACGAACACTGAGCCCTGTCGGCCGCAGGTTAACCGGGTGCATATGACTGTGAGCCGTGCAGCCTGCATCGTTAGCTCGATGGGCTTCTCTTCCGTCTTTCTATCAGTAGCAAAAGCCGGTGCGCTTTTCCTTTGCTGTTGTGCACCTTCTGGGAAGAGAGCATGTTCAGAACATTTAGGTTGCACGAGCCTTGTTGATTGACACAGGAATGATCTTACTTCTTCAGAAATGCAAGGGAAGAAATAAAATTATGAATGTATTGTCTCAAGAATGCGACAAACGTCGCCTATCTTCATAGTGTTATAATGTTTATAAATATTGCATTTTTAAGGAAAGTCAGGCGAACGGGATCAACGAGGACTTCGCTCACTGCACGACATGTTGGTGCCCATGGGAGAAATTGGGAGGGTAGAAAAGAGCACGAGACGGCAGACAGCAACACTGATGTGGCAGGAGGTTCGCTACAACAGGATAACCGCCTCCATCATAAACAAGGTTTGTAAACTAATGACACTGGCTCGATTTTTGTGTCAGTATGCCGAGCACGTGCCTTTTACAGGTGCGCAAAATGCAATACTCTACATCACCAAAGGCCGTCCTTGACCTTGTTCTGCTAAGAACTCGCCACTGACCATCGAGGCTATCTGCTGGGGTATCGAGAAGGAGCCCGAAGCCAAAGAGGCTTATCAGAAGCTCATGGAGGCGCGCCACAGTGACTTCAGACCTTGCAGTGTTGGGTTCATGATCAACAACAGAGTAGTACCTGCAGCAATTATTCTGCGTGTTTGAATGTGCAACGGAAGACAAAGCTGGCACAGCTTTCTTAATTTATATCTTAATCAGCTGGTGCCAACAACTGAAGCACTGTTCCCTTGTTCCATTTCACAGCATCACAAGGAGTTGTAATGGTTGTAGTACAGGGGTGTCCAAACCGGAATTGAAGAACGGAGCCACGGAACGCTCAGAACAGACCACAAAGAGTGCCTTGCTAAAACAATTGTTGTCGCAGCCCAAATCCCAACACAAAAGAACAGCTATGGGAAGCGTTGGACAGCTTTTTGATGAGTTATCGCAACATGCTGCATTCCGTAACAGGGAAGACACCCGTTGAGCTCTTTTTAAGTCGACAACCGAGGGTCACGCTGTCTTTTTTAAGCCCAATTTTGTTCGGAATATGCGTCGATAAAAACACAAACAGCAGAAACATCGGAGCGCTAGCACGCATTCGCTGTTGGAGAGAGAGTGTTTGCTAAGTGTGTGAGTGGCGAGAACATCTCCTGGGACGACGGCACGGGTGACACAGGCTGTCAGCCCAGTGGACGTATCTTGTTACGCGTGGCGAGTGGTCAAATCCGGTTTATGCGCGCAGACCATATGCGCCGCATGCCTTCGCACGACCGGTTGCAACCTGAACCAGTGAGTGTGCGTGGCGACAAAGACAAGTGTGCCGTGCGACGAAAGCAGCCATTGCTGGTGCCCCCAGCGCAGTCATAGGACAATGCATCTAGACCAGCGCACTGCTCAACAAATGCAGACGTGCCCCCTACCTTTGACAACGGATCAGCACAGTCATCACCGATCCACCAGACGTCCGACGCGTTCCCTATGCCCGATGATGGGGAACCCGAGCAGCTGGACTCAAGACGAGCCTCACATCGTGTTGCAGCGTGGTGTGCGTGAACGACGTCCCCCGACCAGTTTCAACACAAGGACTTTCGAAACTGACAAAAATGTAAGCATGGAGGAGTGTCATAGCGCGAGCGTCTTATCAAGCAGATGAGTGTACACGGCTCTGTGAGACATCACTTCTAAAGGATATAAGAACAAACAAACCTTGTCAATAACTGTTTTTTGGGTGCGATCAGCTCGAACCGAGGTCGCTCGCCTGCGTTATCTCAGCTTTTATGCTCAGTTTTAGGCTTCAGTATGTACTTGCACAGTGGTGCTGCTCGCACGCAGTGTTATTAAAGGGCAACTCCACTCAAAAGTCGACCCTATCGAAATGACTGATATCGCTTTAGAGGGTCAAAATACGGTCATACCCAAAATATCACGTCAAACCGACGCCGCATTACTGATTAAAACCAATATTAAAAATGTTCTCCCGGCTCGGTTAGCGGCCCGAAAGCGGGTGAGCAACGCTGGCACCCGGTGAGCTAGTGAAGCAACACTGGGAAATGACGTAGATTTAGTCCTACGCTCTCGTACGGACGCCGCGGACGCTTCGTTTCCCGCGGCATTCTGCGATTCTGCTGACGGCAAGAGGTGCCTACCACGTCATCCTGTGTTCTATGCTTATTAGCGTCCACGGCAGTTCATTTAACTCCAGCATTGCTTCCGCGACAGCGCAAAAGAGCGTAAAGCGGTGCTGCTCGCTCACGGCGCGTGTCGCTGAAGCCGGAGAAACTCGCCGGACTCGGGTTGGGCAATGTCGAGCACGACTTGAAGTGCTGTGGGTTGCACCAACAATCCGGTGCGCAACCCGGAGCTGCGGCTCCACCAGTTCCCAAGAGACCGGAAGAGGCACAAGGTGTGGGTCGGTGCCGTTCGCCAGATAGACTTCGGAAGACCATCGACTCCGAGCTCCAACGCAAAGCTCGGCTCCCAGCACTTTACGTCAGACACCTACACACTGGACCTGCGGCTGCTAACTGTTGCGGGTTTCTCCACGAAATACACGTCTTTGAAGAACAATGCGGTCGCTGTTCGGCATACCGTCCGCCGGCTGCTCCAGCACGATCAGCCGGACGCAGCAGGTCGCGGCTGATCTAACCAGCGTGCACATAAAAGGCACCTTAGCTTTAACAACTTGGACTGCTTATGGATACATCTGCTCATTTATATCCCATTTCTTTTTTTCTCGGTCCGAGAGCAAGAAACAAATACAGTCACGCTGCGCCGGCACTGACTGTGTCATATTTATAGCAGTCGGATTCGCTTTTCGGTCGGCAAATTTATAAATACACACTAAAATGTACTACATTTGGTGCATATTAACAAAGTGAAGCGGTAAAAGAAGAAAATGTGCAACTTACCTTCTGTTTTGAAACTCTACGTGCGACTGAGCCGACAATGTCGGTGCATCGGCTCAGGCGCATGGGACGAGAACTATGTCATGCCGACGACGCGCCACAAATATCAGTGTTGCCAAGCTGCTTCAGCCGGTAGTTTCGGTTTCGCCGTGCCGCCGGACCGAAATTTGGATACGCGATATCTACAAAACTATACACACTACCGAAAAAACAAATTATATCTCGTGATTCAGGGTCGCCGACTTCAACTAAACAGATCATAACCCAAAAATTGTAAAATGAAGTGGAGTTGCCCTTCAAGACTGGAATATATTTATGAAGTTCAACTTACAGTTTTTCGCTTGTAGATGCTACGTTTAGGCAGTGTAATAGCATCCGAGGTCTGTGACATCACGGAGAAAGCTTTTAAAATGAAAATGCGCATACAGTGTAAAGATGGAATTTTGCTTTTTTGGTTTTATTTTTTTTTTTTGTGCCTTCGTACTTAAAGATCCTTAAATATCAGTTGTATATAAAACATACATCGGCACTATGGCAAAATTACAAAGAGATATTTTGATTTAGTATCACTTTAAAAGTAGCTGCCATTCATCTAATACATTAGAGGCTGCACCGTGGATTGCATGTATTCATTATATCTTTTTTTTTAACTATTTATTATGCAGAAAACCCGGCAAGGAAGTCTACGGTACGAGAGAAAGAATGTAAGAAGGTTGCCACCTGGGAATGTTGAAGTAAACATGGCCCGAGAAGAACCCCGTATCCAAAAGGCAATGAGGTCCCTTGAAGCCATGGACCGGAGGAGGAAAGCATCGAAGGAATGGCAGGTGCAGCGATTGTGAAATGACACTAAGTTTCAGTTAAATGTAAGGTTTAGAATATTTGAGTAAAAGTTCTTCAACTTGGAGGTTTTAGGCACACGGAGAAAAACTGGTACAAAGCACAATAAAGACGCACGAGAAGCGGCATGTTTCATAGCATCATTCGCTGTGACATGTGGATACAGAAACTAAAACTTTATTTCAGTATAAATATATATGTTTTCTATTAATGTGCAAGAGCCTCTGCAATTAAGCGTGTGGCAAAATGGTGCACGTCTCCAAACCATAGTTCGGAGTTGGTGAAGACGAGTACAGCGTCAACGAGCACTCGCCAACATGGTGGTTGCGACCAAGAAAGCACTCTGGGATAAGGAGAAAGTGCAGTGACACGATGGATCACTCATTTGATTTCATCAGAGGTGTAGTTTTATAGGTGCATTTCAACTTGGGAATTTCAAGGCGTATTTCCGTTCCTGTGAGAAGTTAAGACAACATTCGTTGCGATTTCAAAAATGCGTCCGCCATAGACAATCGAGTTTGCCACCGGCGAATGCTGTTGTATACATGGGACTACATGAAACGGAGCTAAGTCTAACTGCTCACAGGAACAAAGCTATGCCTTAAAATATCATAGGTTAAAGGCACCTACAACGTACACCCTTTGTAAAAATGGGAGCTCGCTGCATATAGGCAGGCACCCATTTTTCCGGAGTGACTTCAGTGCATTACCTGGCAGCTTCATGCACCCAATCCTCATTGAAACTTTTTTTTCGCAGTGGTAAAATTATATTTTCTATAAGCACCAGTATCAGGAAAAATATTTTATTGTTTTTATAGATCCTCAACGAGTTCTAGGGGAAACGGACAAGAGGGCGGAGGGAGGCCTGGGGGTCATTCTTGGCTAAAAAGCTCAAACGTATTTTCCCCTAACGGGGAAGTTTTGCACAAGGAAGGACGCAGAGAGGTGCTCGAGCTCTCCGAAGGAGCAAGCAGCGGGTGACAAAGACCGTAGATAGTGGTTCTAGATATTTCTTACTTTTGCTATCTTGTGATAGCTAGAATCCCTAAAAGGATTTCTAATTTATCAAGATCTAAGTTAAAGCTATTTTGAACGCATTCAAGAACTATCAGCACAGTGCTACGCAAGAGGCAACGACAATATAGATGCTCAAGTTTGTGTATTACACCTCTATCCTAAGCCTATTCTCATTTTTCACTAAAAATGTCATTAACAGCAAACACTGCACCATAAATACATTGCATTTGTTTTGAAGGCTTCCTCACCTGCACAGCCCTCAACCTCCGTCCGCGACCAGTAAAACAGAAGAGCAGGACCTTGATCAAGAAGCTGTTATGAATCATTTAAAAAACATGGCCTTGCTCTTACGAACTTTTTGTTCCCGATCACGCGTGAAATGTATGCCATTCACGCGAATTTTCAGAGACGAAGCTTGGTCCGTTTTACATCAAAGACGAAGCTTGGTCCATTCCACATCAAAGGCTAACACGCAAAATACTTCGCAGCAAGGCTTAAGTTACTCATATTTATTGAGTACTCCCAGAAACTCACGAAGATGCCTTATTTTGTAAGAACTCATGACGATGATGTCAATCACAATGCACAGGGAGTTTCCTGGCTTAGGCCTAGACCCATAGTAGTCTGGCAGTTATAGTGTGGGTACTGCCCAGTGCTCTGATGTCAACGTGAAGAGATCCATCAAAGAATGGGTAAATGGCGGGAAGTAACTATGACTCTCTTGTCTCCTATGGCATGCACGCCTTGGATTTCGGGATGAGAGCAGATAGTTACTTGCTAAGCGCAAGGTCGAACTCACATTTGCTCGTGGTGCCCGGCGCAGGATTAGTGAGCTTAAAGGGGTGCATCCCTGGTGAACTTGTTGTCAACGGGAGCTCTCGCAACCTTTGGTGGGGGTGATCCCTGCCCCCACTAACTGGCATGGCGATTTGAAGGAAAGCATTTTTCCAAACCCCGACCAAGTGGTCAGGGTCCCAAGCCCTTGAGTCCGGGCCTGACTGTCTTTATGACGCCTTAGACTACGTTCCTGCGGTCCTGGGCTGATGGTTCGAGTGGGTCCTTATAGGACATTAATTGAGGGCTCTTGTCCTCTCACTCGAGCATGCACGTTGGCCAGGCTCTAATACCCATGTTCCACGGAACACGAGGAAGTTTGGGTCCCTTTGCCCTGTCACCTTCAGAGTGATAATCTGTGCTTCTCCATCAGATTCCGGGGACTGGTACCCAACGGGGCATACTTGGCCCTGTTTTCCGGGGGTGGGGCTTGCTACCGGCCCTTCTTATCCGGGCGCCCTTTGAGTCGAGCCTCAGGTTTAGCCCTTCTCTCCGTGGAGTTGGAACCCTGCCCATGTAACATCTCTGGGCGGGGAGCCGCTTGGCCCTCGTCTGGCCTTGTGGGTCCCCGGCACTCTTGGAGAAACAGATGAAAGCCAAATGCCTCGTCATCTAATGAAAAAGTCAGCTTCGCTTCGGCCGCGCTCGGTTTGCGCGCAGAGTTCCCGGTGATTGAACCTTCAGCCGGGGTCTGCACGCGTTTGAGACTCGCCGCGTGCACCCCGGACACCGCCGGACACTCCCCGCACATCTCCAAACGTGTCAGGAGCCCCGCCGTTGTGGCCTTCTTCAATCCTCCGCATTTCATCTCGCATTTCTTCACTTCACTCCGCATTTCATCTCGCATTAAGATGGGGGAGCACTACCTCTCCTCGCACGGCTGCCAGTTGGTTTGCTCCATCTGCTAGACCCACACATATACGCTGGGCACCTCTATGTCCAGTCATTATAGTAGGTGCCGCCGGAGGTGCGGGGAGCGGGCAACAGCACTCCCCTACGTGCTACAGCCCCTCCAGCACCGCTGGACAGCGGCAGCTCTCCATCATCCAAACCACCCATACGAAAGCACTCCCCTACACGCCTCAGTACCACCAGACACCCTGGACAACTGCAGTCGCAAGGTGCCAACACGCCTGCGGGGCAATTCTCCACCCAAGGAAGATCCCCAAGTAGGAGTTCCCTCCACCACTCCAGAGCTCTCGCTCAGCTACCTGTCCACTCGCCAGCACTCCACCCCAGGCATCAGCTCCTCGCCACCACCCTTGTGGGCAGCGACCCCGCAATGCGGACAAAAAACCGGGCTACGCTTTTGCCCACCGGGAGCCTCCCCACCACCCCGGCACGTGGACGAGCCCCCACCACCACCCCGGAACAGGGCCCAACGTCGCCGTCAGCTCTACGAAGAGCACCAACGACTTTATCGGCCGGGGCCAAAGGTGCTTGTGGACGAGATACGCATGGAAGGCGCCAATCCCGCCACGACGCTAACGAGCTCCACAGGGCGTATGACCCACTGATGTCCACTCCCACACGCCAGGTGGACAGCATCACCTCCAACGTGACTGCCCTGGGTGATGCCAGCGTGGAGCCCCTTTCGAAGGAGGAAATTAAGCTGGTACTCAAGGCGACAGATACCAGCACAGCGCCAGGTCCAGATGGCCTCAACCTCAAGCGAGATCCGAAAGGTACCGGCCGCCGTGCTAGCCCACCTCTTCACCAACTGGCTTGACTTCAGCTCAGTACCGGTAGAGCTGAAGGTTGCGCGGACAGTCTTCATTCCAAAGTCCCGCAAGGCCACGGCGGCTGGGTGACTTCAGGCCCATCCCCATCTCATCTCTGCTTCTGAGGCTGTACACCAGAGCCCTCCTTCGGAGGTTCAGCCAGGACCACCAGTTCCACGACTACCAGGAGGATTCGGGACGACCAAATCCCCCCAAACATCATGATCCTCCAGGCCCCGATGAAGAGGAAGAAGACCGATCGCCGCAGCCTCTACGCCTTGAGCCTCGATGTCTGGAAGGCTTTTGACACCGTCAGCCACCACGCCATCATCGAGGTCCTCAAGGGTAGAGGCCTACCACCGGAATACGTAGAGGTGGTCCGGGATCTTTACGCCGACTTATCCACCACCTTTTGGGCCGGCGGGAAGACCAACGGAGTCAAGATCCCGGTGCGGCAGGGGATCAAACAAGGTGATCCCCTCTCCCCTTCCTCTTCAACTGTGTCCTCGATCCCCTCCTCATCGATTTTAACCAGGATGCCGCCGGACTTGGCGTCGGGAGCCAAACGATCGGCGCCCTTGATTTTGCAGACGATATGATCCTAACGTCGTCCAGCTACGAGGGACTCCGGAGCCTTCTTGCGACCACAGAGACATACTTGGCCGAGGTCGGTCTATCCCTCAACCCGGCCAAGACGATCCTCTTTGGGTAGAGGGCGTCCGCAAACGGAATCATCTACGACATCCCTCCAGTCGTGGTTGCGGGCTCCCCAGTTCCCTCTACGCCACCCAACACGCCCATCCGATACGTTCCTCTATGTGAACAAGCGTCCCATCGTGCACTCACCTACCGCCAACGACGACTTGGCCATCATCTAGTCCACCTCCCTGGAAGCCATTACAGAAACTTCGGTGCATCAACACTCTCATCACACCTAAGTTTCTGTACGCCGCAACATCAATTCTCGGATCGGCGGGGGAGTCTGCAGGGATTGACAAAAAACAGAACTCGCATAAAGTCCATCCTGCACCTCCCCCAATCATTCCCCAACACTCATGTGTATTTGCCATCAAGGGACTGCGGACTGGGAGTGATGAACACCGAACGAGTAGGTTCAGAGGTGCAACTCAAGGCGCTCGCTAGGTTTGTGCGCCTGGGCAACCTCGCAGTCGACAGCCTTTTCAACTCTACCATCGGCGCCTTTCATTGCCGGCTTTCATCGCAGCTCCAGGTGCCGGCTGACCTCACTGATGCGGAGGACCTCTCGGCAGCGCTTTGTCACTTCCCGCACCATCTGGTGGAGTGAACACTGCGCTGTCTACGCCAACAAGGACCTGTTCTCCCATCACGGTCAGCCACTCAGCAACACCTGGCTGCAACCCGACACCCATCATCTCAAGGACGGCGACCGCATCAAGGCCCTGCGACTCAGGACGAACATCCTTCCCACCAACGCTTGCTGCGGCGTTACAACACCGACGCTTCAGCGAGGCTGTGTCGCAGGTGCCGTCGCGCCCTTGAGACTCCATTTCACATCCTCCAGGAGTGTCCATCAATCAAACTTCCTTGGATGGAGCGGCACAACCTCTTGTGCAAGCAGGTGTGCCGCCTCACCAGGAAGTATCACTCTGGAGCTATCATCGAGACGGAGCGGGTGTACCACACACAGGAAGGGGATCGTCTCAAGCCCGACATTGTCGTCACAATCAACGACACGGTAGTCATTGCTGACGTCGCCGTGGCTTGGGACGACCACCCTCTTCACACAGCCGAATGTGTGCATTTAAGAGCGCCAAGTACGACTGCCTCAGACCGTTGGTCCCGGTAAGGTCACGATGGCAGGCGGCTCGGCGTTCGGAGACCGCATCATGCTATGCAAAGAAACACTGAGCGGGGGAGCCAGAGTTCGCATGCCCAAGTGGGACATGGCTTGGCTCTCCTCGCGAGCGCTAGTGGGCTCCCTCATCTGTTTCAATCGATTCATGAAATCCTAGCTCCGTTTCTCATCCTCATTGCACATACAATCTTTTTAAGGTACTTTTTGGTACTTGTGAGGCCACTCATGTCGCTTTCTTGGGGGAGACTCCCCAACCCCCTCTCACGCATACTCTCATACATCACTGCACTTCATTGGGGCCATCTCTCATCTCATATGCTGAATAATTCTCCCCACCATAAGTTTTTTTAACCTTTTAGTAGCCTTTTGGCGTTTCATTATTTTTATCATCACCCAGGGCAGTATCGCGTTTTTTGCATACCGTTCCTTTTTAAGAATTTGCATGCCTGGCACACGTGCCGGCATCCACTGGGTTCCAGTTTATTTATTACTTTTTTTAAAAGTTCCATATGTTACTTTAGAGGCAGTCAAGGCCATTAACAAGAGGACCCCTCCAACAAGTTTTTGTTGTATTGTTTTTTATTCTCTTTAAGTTCTGGCGAGAATAAGTACTTTAACGGTTCTTGCCAGAAACAAGGGCAGGAAAGGCCGATCACGTTGCAGCTTGGTGCACTGCCCTTGTCATCTGGCAAACCACTTCCCTCCCAAAAGACGTGCAATGGGGTCCTCTTTTTCTACCACCTTCGGCGGAAATCTCGCGTACTAGCCAAATGCCTCGTCATCTCATTAGTGACGCGCATGAATGGATTAACGAGATTCCCACTGTCCCTATCTACACCTGTAACCAAGAACCAACTAATGCCAACCATCATCAAGCAAGCCATCCAGATACAGAATTTGACCCTAGAACTGTTTACCCCATCAAGCATCATGTAAAAACAACTCTCAACCACCATCAACGAGCCCAAAGCCCGAAACACCACTGAAGAAGAAGACATCAGAGAAGAACAGGGGGAGGGAGATAAATTTTAAAAATTGTTTATTCCAGCAAGCATCATGCAAAAGGGGAAAGGACTTTAGAGTAAGCTTTCATCAGTGTTACATTTTTTATATTTTTATATATTTTCACATATTTTATCTATATCTTTTTTTATTTTTTACAAGAGTTCTATTGGCATATTTAGTGTAAGTATACTCATATTTTGTAAAGTGATAGCATGCACACAATTATCATATTTAATCAATCAAACTATATAGGCTTTTTCATTTTTGTACAGCGGTCGCATGCACGCTTTTCTTCTGGAAAAAAAAGATAAAGAAAAAAAACTTTTTTATTTTTTAGTATTTAATAAACGGCGCTGGTAGACTGGGCCGGTGCCCTTGGCTGTGGTCACTCTAAACCAGTAGATCCCGTGGGGGGGGTTAAGTAATTTTTTTATATTAGGATGCCTGCTATACCTTTGTGGTGCGGGCAGAGGAGCAACATTATTTTTCATTTTTCTTGATTTAATTTCCTTTTTCTTTCAAGTCTCCTCTATATATTTTGTTCCTATCTACTATCTAGCGAAACCACAGTTAAGGCTTGGAAAAATCCTTTATATATTTTGTTCCTATCTACTATCTAGCGAAACCACAGTTAAGGCTTGGGAAAAGTCCTCTATATATTTTGTCCCTATCTACTATCTAGCGAAACCACAGTTAAGGCTTGGAAAAATCCTCTATATATTTTGTCCCTATCTACTATCTAGCGAAACCCCAGTTAAGGCTTGGAAAAATCCTCTATATATTTTGTCCCTATCTACTATCTAGTGAAACCACAGTTAAGGCTTGGAAAAGTCCTCTATATATTTTGTCCCTATCTACTATCTAGCGAAACCACAGTTAAGGCTTGGAAAAATCCTCTATATATTTTGTCCCTATCTACTATCTAGCGAAACCACAGTTAAGGCTTGGAAAATCCTTTATGTATTTTGTTCCTATCTACTATCTAGCGAAACCACAGTTAAAGGGCAACTCCTGTCCGCAGTTCCGATTTTGGGATTATGACTGTTTTTAGCGCAGCCAGCGTCCCTGAATTGCAAGGTGTAATTTTTTCTTGTTATCGTGCGTAGTCTTAAAGATATCGACGCCTCAAAGTTCTGTTTGGGGCGCGGCCTCACAAAACCGGAACTAGCCGCTCGAGGCCCCGGCAACACTGGAAATCGGGGACGTGACGTCAGGATCGTTCTCGTTCAACGAGTACGCAGGCCAAGCGGCACCTACCTCTGTTGCGCTAGCCGTTTAAAAATAGAAGGTAAGCTGATTTTGTTTTAATTCTGTATACGTGGTAGTTATCCAGCATATGTAGGAAGAGTTAGTGCGTAAACCCAAAACCTAGCGACTGGAAAACCCGTCAACTCGTTCGCTGCCGTACTCGGCGGCCGCCGCTATGCGTGCACTATGCCGTACTCGTCGACTGGAAAACGAGTAAACTCGTTCGATGCCGTACTCACGACTGTCGCCGTGTGTGCTGTCTCCCGTACTCGTCGCTAGGCCTAAATTGTCATTGGGGCTCCGTGGATGGAGCGGCGTTGCTCCACGCCGCGCTGCCAGTGACGTACAATACTGGGGCCCTCTCGCTTTCGCGCTGCGGGTCAGTCCCAGACACAAAGCTTTGAGGCTCTCCGGCGGGGGCCGCGGCGCACGAACAGACGTGTGCTGGGCTGTACACGTCTGTTTTTTGTTCTTTTTTCCTCAGGCGCGTAAAAGCCGAATTTGTAAGCTGCGACACTAATTTACCACATAAGTGCGTCTAGGAGCTGAATCTAATTTGTAAAATAAAAATAAAAAATAAAAAACTTGCCGCACTAAAAAAAAAAAAAGAAAAGAAAGTTCATTCGGCAGACATTTTGTTCTCAAAGCTAGCAAAAGTTTTTGTGGGTGATAGAGGAAAACAGAGAACGTTACCAAGGTGAGAACACTTTCTTTCCCTTCCACAATCCCACCCCCACCCACAACAATTTTTTAAATTAGAATACAAAGGATTTTAAAAGTTTGCCTTCGTAACTTTTGACTAAGGCAAGTGTTTTTCTTTCTTTTTTTTTGGCATTTTTAAATATTATATTTACCTCCAGCCGAACTTGGGTAAATGAGAGAGTTGTAACTTACAAATCCGAACTTTTGCGATTTTTTTTAAGTCCTTTATGGTATCCACAGGCGCAATGTTAATTAATACTGCTGCGTAACGGGTTCGAACGATTGGGGGGCGATCGAATGTTTATATCGCATGATCGAGCTTCACGCGCCAGCTGTTCGCTAGTAGTCGTTACGGACCTGTGTACTACGCACGAGATTGCGGAGTAAACAAGCAGTGATGGAAAGCAGAACATTGTTTTCCTTTTCATTATAAACTTCGGTGATTGGAGCTAGTTAGTGGTTGTACTCTACATGCCCACCCCTCCCCCTTTCAACAGGCATTCAATGAAGTGTGAATGCTCCATCTTCAACACTGCACTTGACAATGACTGTTTTATTTATGGATCTGGATACTTTTATCATGTTTACCTTTTCTGTACAACATGCCACTTAGTAATGCTACGTTCATTGCTATGTTGACTGCATGTTTTACCTTACATCTTCACTGTGGTTCGGCTGCAATATTCCTTTTCCCTAATTTAATGCAGTATGTGTATCAACAAGCCACAAATGTTGTTTTTTTATTTTTGCCTCCTTTCTCCATATTGATAAAACATTTGATTTTGAATCCCCACATCAAGGTCGTGTGCCGATTTCCACACTAAGAGGGCTTCTTTAGTTTCTTTTTTTCAGCATACATGTCGTTTAGTAAAACCATCGACGAAGACGATAGCTGGAGCCTTGACCTAAATGCACATGACCCACTGCCACCTGCTAACGAACTTCACAGGGAGAATGAACAGGCACAAGAGACAGATGCTTCCGAAAAGACTGGTCAGAATTATTTACAATACACTAGTGCCACATGCATTTTGTATCTTCGGCATCTTCCAAAGAACAGCTGGGCAGTCTTGGGCGCACTGAGTTTCTCGCTGAAACGAGTCTTGAAGTCCTCACAAGCAAATAAACAAAAGGCTATACCGAAGCTACACGGGCTACAGATAAAAGCAACTGCTAAACACGCCAATCATAAGCCGAAGTAGCGGTGGTAGCAGCACAAAGAAGCGCGAAGCGCGCGCAATGGGTGCACCCGTCCGAACCGGAGGAAAAAAAAAAGAACGATACTGACGTCACGGCCCAATGTTGCTTTAGCGATCGGCAATTCGCTGGCCGCCCGCTAAGAAGCAGCGGCTTGCGGCGGGTCGCATTTTTATTATCGGCATTAGTTGAGAACGCGGCGTCGCCCGGACATAATATTTTGGCTGGGGTCGTATTTTGTGTCACTACAGCGATACCAGTAATTTATTTCATTTTTAGTTTTGGCCGGAGTTGCCCTTTAAGGCTTGGAAAAATCCTCTATATATTTTGTCCCTATCTACTATCTAGCGAAACCACAGTTAAGGCTTGGAAAAATCCTCTATATATTTTGTCCCTATCTACTATCTAGCGAAACCACAATTAAGGCTTGGAAAAATCCTCTATATATTTTGTCCTTATCTACTATCTAGCAAAACCACAGTTAAGGCTTGGAAAAATCCTCTATATATTTTGTCCCTATCTACTATCTAGCGAAACCACAGTTAAGGCTTGGAAAAATCCTCTATATATTTTGTCCCTATCTACTATCTAGCGAAACCACAGTTAA
This sequence comes from Ixodes ricinus, assembly GCA_037355805.1. NCBI lineage: Eukaryota > Metazoa > Arthropoda > Arachnida > Ixodida > Ixodidae > Ixodes > Ixodes ricinus. Next base: position 23,752 of record JAZHYW010045138.1, on the reverse strand, counting down.
GGCTTGGAAAAATCAGCCAGGAAAGAAGACCCTGTTGAGCTTGACTCTAGTCCGACTAGATTCAAGCTGAACTGTCTATTAATCCCGATAGACAGTTCTGCGTATTCTTCTCAAGCTGTTTACCGGATACACTCAATATTATTTCTGCATAAGAAAATGCACATAAAGCTAAAAACTAATTTCATCATCATAACCATTTTCACGGTGTCCAGGAGAACGTTACGCTGATACATTGCATGCAAAGATATTGGTCAATATTTTTATTGCGATTATTCTCATTTGCCCCTATGGTGAAAGGCAACACTTTAGTATGCAATGGTCATTTTAGCTTCTTTATTTGTACAGAGGTTTCAAATTTGATCTTGTTACGATGACCTGAAAACCAACATAAAACTATAACTTGGAAGAGAAAAGGTCCGTTGTCTCCTTTTCTTTGGGTTGCGACTGGAGTAGCGAAATGAACGGTCACATTTTTTTAAATTGCAGAGCACCACACACGAACGAATATGTATGCAGATTTTTTATTGTTAAAACAATAATAGAGGTGCCACCAGAAGTCTCAGGGGAGGATGATGCGGCATGCACCGACAACCCCTTGACTGGAGAGGCCCTCAAAAGCTCTTCCTCAGATGTTTCGAGCAAGTCACTCTAGAGATAACTCCCTGAACTGTGTTCAGCTTGCGGTGAGGCATCACACTAACCTCGTAATCTAAACGGAGTTCAAAACCAGAAGAGAGCCCCTTTGTTGTTTTTTGTTTATCTTGACCAGAAGGTCGTTCAACGCTTCAATGCTATCTCTTTGGCATTGAAGTTTGTACCAACAACGCCTTCGAGTACTTTTGAAACGAGAAACGAAGAAAGCTGTCAGCACTCTTGCAGGATGGGTCTCAGTACACGCTGTTTGTCGTACTGTACAGTAACAAAGTAGAACTCGTCAACCCATTAGGATCGAAACGGGGTGTTCACAGGCTGCTGGTCGTGTACTTCAACGTGCTGAATAATCATGCCCGATACAGGTTGCAGCTCCGCACTATCCACGTAACACTTATTGCACAATACAAACTCGTCATGGACCATGGAATTGATGCCATCTTGCAACCGCTTCTAGTTAATGTGTTCGATTTGGGACGGATTGGCTTCACAGTTGGTAAATATGCTACCTGTAAGAGTCACTGCGGTCATCGTCGCCCTCAGTGGTGACAACCTGTCGATAAATTGGCTATATAGGTTCACATGCTGTTTCAAAAGATGGCATCCATGCCGATATTGCACCATGCCAATCTCAAAGTTCACCATTTTTACAGCAAAGCTTATCTGTGCACCATTTCATTTTTGAATAAACAAAGCAAGTTGTCCACAGAGTGACGAAAAGCAGGGCATCAAAGTGGTACCTACAAGCAGCTGCATTTTAAACCTTGCATTGTTTCTGAAAACAATGTTGGCATCGCCAGACTGCGATGCCAACATTGTTTTCCTCTTAAAGTGAGCAAAGTGACAATTTTAACCCAGTGAAACAAGCAAAACTCGAGCATACAGGGAGAGGAGGGCAAAACGTATCACCTCCCGGTGATACGTTTTGTTCAAAGAGGAAATGAACTCACCCTCTTTGTCTGCGGCAGCACAGCTGCAACAAGGTGGCCACGCTGAAAGGACACCTATCAACAAGCTCTGCTTCCATAAGTTGAGCCCAACTAGAGCAGTCGACTAAGTTTCCACCAGTGGATTTGCGGGGATCACAAATGATGCACCCATCCATCCCTTAACTGAGGAAGTAATACCTGATGATGAAACCTGTGGTGACACCATGACTGCGTAGGATGGCACAGAGCATCAACTTGATTTGTCAATAGCCACTTTTCTCAACCTCTGCAAGACGACTTCGTCCCTGTGAATTCTTGCACAGATATGGAGGTAGAAGATGCTGGCGATCTTTTATCACCAACTGACAATGAGCTGCAGCAAGGAAGCATGCCAACACAAACAGAAAGCCTATGCTGTCTTGAGCTAAAGAATGTTGTAGCTGATGTGACAAGGAAGTAAAACAATCTTCAACATCATCATAAAAATGCAAAGAAAAAAATTTAGACTGAAGAATGAACTGCAGATTGCACAAGAACAACTTCGGCCACTCAGGGATCCAAAGCTCCTGGCTGATGACCAGAAGAAGGTAATTGTGAAGCACACCAGCAGGGGAATGACATGGTCTCTGGAGACAGTGAAACAAGCCCTACAAATTAAGTTCACATGTGGAACAATGGGCTATGAACTCCTCCGAACACTGGGCTATCCTCTGCCCAGCACCAGAACTCTGATGAGAAGATTGCAAAGCTTTCACTTCTTGCCTGGAATTCTCGGAGAGGTGTTTGACATTCTAAAGAGAAAAGCCGACACCATGGAAGAGGCAGAACAAGACTGTGTATTGTTCTTGGACGAGATGGAAATCGCACAAGGCATTAGACATGACCAGTCTCAAGACTGCTTCCTTGGGTACATGACTCTTCTAAAAAAGAATGAAGACGATAATCGTGCACCAGTATTTACGCTGGGAGGTCTAATACCCCGTTGGAATAAAGTGATCACCACCACTTTACAGGAAGGTCACTTGGTGGCACCCTTCTCAAAGACTTCGTTCTCGACCTCATGAAGTTGTCTTAGGAAGTGGGACTGAAGGTACTGACAGTCACTTGCAATATGGGTGCCTCACACCAGGCCATCTGGCACGAGCTTGGGCTTACCAGCACGAGAAACAAAGACACAACTTGCAGTATTCCCCACCCACACCTGCAAGTGGAAAGTTTTTCTCGCTGTTTTCCAACCGTCTTTCTCTACAAACGGCTGATGACGATCCCAGGGGATCGAGTAAAGCAATCATCTTCGACACTGCCGACTTTATTCGTATGTACGCTTTTCAAGATGGATGGACTGCCGATGCTGCATCGGTACCGGTCGTCAACACAGCCTGCGTCGATCGGTACTTCGCAGAGACTGCAGGCAACTCTGAAAAAGATAGATAGGCCTTCAAAGAAGCCTACGTCAAGAAGGTCATGGTGAGTAACTCTAATCCCGACCACACAGTTTACCTTATAAGGAGCATGGGTGCACCGTCTGTGAAGTTGTGACATTACGGGCAACTGATATCGCTTTCCAAGAGCGCCGATATGTTTCAACCATACTGCGACTGCTTAGCAGGGCAAGTTTATTTTGTCGGTAAAACATCTGGCGATCCAATAATGTGTCTTAAGGATTACAAGATGTGTCAATATTTGTAAGGCGTGAGACACACATTAAAACAATGAAACAAGAGGCTGCAAAGAAGGTTGCAATGACAGCATCAGATGAGGACTGTTGCTGAAGTAGTTGAGAGTGTCCGCGTTCACGTGTCTCCAGCCTTCGCTGCACTCGTTGAGGCCCAGCTTAGGATGACGGATGTGAGACGGTTTGGTCGACGATGGTGCAGCCAGAACAAGGACTTGGCTTGTACTGCAGGCGACTGCTTAAGTTGCCATCAGTCCGCTCAGTGCAGTCTGTAGCTTCGGCGTGTTCCACTGAGAGTTGAATTTCTACCCCAAAATTTTCAAGCTGGTAAAGAGGCGAGCAACTTCCTTTTCGCAAGCCGATCAGGCCTGCAGCATAGTCTTTGATGAGACGCACATTAAAAAAGAGCTTTCATACAACCCCTCATCTCACAGGTTCGAAGACTTGAAGAGCTTAGTAATGGCGTGCAAGGTGCAAACCTGTCGAATAAGGCTCTCGTGTCCCGCGAGATTCGCATCATTGAGATTCCACTGCATACCACAACCAATGCTACGAGCCATTAAAACCATTAAAACCACGTGACATTGTGCTTCCACGTACAGTTGTACCGAACGGGAAGGCCACGTGACATCTTTTAGCAATGGACTGGCCAAGATGGCTCGTAGCGTCAGGTGCGGAACAACACAAAGTGAAACAGAGTGTAGACAGGGTTTCCGTTTGGTGTTCCGTATTATTCCAAATGCGTTGTTGCTATCGTCATCTAGCCTATGTAGCCGGCAGACACGTAGCCAAGATTTTGTTTCGGGGGGCCCGCCCACGACAAAATGTCAGTAAGAGGGGGAGAGCAGGTCCCAGCAAAATGGAAGGTTTTGGGGGGGGGGGGGGCTACGTGCCTGGTAGCCGGGTACGTGCCTGGTAGCCGGGTAGTCACACTTTTCTTTGACCAGCGAGCGCACGCACAATTTTATGCCTCCTCGAGTGCCTATAGGATCACGGGAACGTGTTGTGCGAATGTCGATGGTCGGCATGACGCAAACAGATATAGCAACAACAGTCGAGTTCACACAGGCTACCGTCAGTAGGATCGTGAACGCATTCCAAGAGGAGGGGCGTATCGGCGATGCATCTCGACATTGCAAACGCCCTGCACTCCTTTGCTTCAGAGCAAGGGCTGTGTGCGATAAACGGAATAGCCTAGCAGACGTCGTTCCCACCAGAAAGGAGGCGGACATATTGAATGTCCGCGCAGGAATAGGTTGAACAATGGCCAGCATGAAAATCAGAAAAGTAAAGTCGCATACGGCTCCCTCTCCTCTTTTTCTTGTTTAGTTAATTGCATTTAAAATATTGTTATATTGCTTCATTAAAGGCATGACCAACTTATAAGTCCCCTCTCATTCGGGCAAAGTGTTTGCATCACTTGTTCCAATGCTGCAAACGGTGTTCAGAATGCACACGGCATGACAGAATGTTGCACATTTTGTTGATGTATCCTTTAGCTTCCCGGGAGATCAATGGCTTCCCTAAGGTGCTGGGGTGTATAGACAGCACCCACATGGGCCTGAAGATAGCCAAACAGGACCAACACATCTACTGGAACCGGAAGAGTTACGACCCTCTCAACGTGCAGGCCATTTGCAATGCCTCTAACGAGATAACACGGCTGACCGTGAAATGGCTTGGTAGAACACATGATAGTTTCATGTGGCGAAACTGTGACCTTGCCGCCAAGTTTGGGGCAGGGGACATGTCTGAAGGGTGGTTGCTTGTTACATACTCTTGTTTTTACTTGGATTCTACAGTGGGCATCCATATGAGCTCGCTCGACGAACACCGAATGGAGCGGTAAAAATTCCGCATCGGGCTCCCCTGATAGGGGCAGGAACAAATGCTGAAATGCCGAGGCTTCAAGCAGGGAGGGGGAGGAGGGGGGGGGGGGGGGGCAATGAGAAGCAATAAGCCGTGCATTGGTGGTAAATTTCATAAACTCACTCTCCCCTTGCATGAAATTGCGGCAGTACATTCCAGCCTCGCTTCCGACAACTTATTGCATCAGGGGCGGCCCATGCGGGATTTTGACCGCTCCGACTGGCGTTTTGTCGAGCCAGCAGATATTGATGCCCACTGTACCTGCGGCAGATGATGTGGAGCACAAGCGACCATCACATGCTGGTGATTGAGTACAGAGCCATTCGCATTAAAAATTATAGTAAACTGTGCCATATTTGACTGCAGCCGAAGCTGTCGGCCGCACCCTTGGCCAGTCCGGAGGTGCCCCGGCCATCCCTTCCATGTCCATGCAGCCGCCCCTCGTCCCCTTTAGAAAAATATGCCTCCAGCCCGCTCCCCACCCCCCCTCCTCAGGACAGCCAGTCCGGGTTCCCCCGGCCTTTGACGTAGAGGGGAAGGAAGTGAGCGTGCCCTTAAAAGAGGGTATTTTGAGGACGACACTGAAAACACAAAATACATTTGTTGACAGCTAAGCTCTGTCCATGTTTGTTGGGTTGTATGTTTGTGCGTTCTGTTTACCCACATTCGAAACCTCTGAGGCAGTAATACTTTATAGATGTTTGCACCCAACACCCTCGTGCTCGGGAGCCTCATGGATAGTGAGGATACTGACACTGCAGTCGACAATGATGCTGAGGACGATAATGCTGCACCTCAAGTCCCTGAACTGAACCTGTAGTGGGTATGAAGTGCCTCTACGACTCTCTCAACGAAATAGCTGCGAGGCAAGCGGCATTTACAGACGTGGTTTGCAGTCAGGTGGAACTCTACACTCGTGGTCAAGCCAATTCAGATGAAGGGTTTAGACATGGGAGGGGGAGAATCGCAGCGTATTGCATGCCAAATCAATGAAGGCCCATCCAGATAAATTTCCAAAGCAGGTTCTAGGGTATGTCAACCCTTATAGATTTCCAGAACAGGTTCCAGGATATGTCAATCCAGACAGATTTCCAGAATAGGTTCCGGAATCTGTTGGCCTGAATAGGTTTTCACAAAGAATTGATCCAGACTATATTCTGATTTCACATTCTGAACTAAACCGAGTCTGGAAAAGCCCATAAGGGTTATTCAGGCATCAATACCTGTCTAAACAAGGGCCAGCTTAAGAGGCCTACACCAGCCGACAATGCAAGGGATGGCATGGAGTGAGGAGACGACTGTGAAAGCTTTGAAGATAAAGCTCGTTCACGCACTAGCATTTGGAGCGACCGTAACAACTATGAACAAACACAACCGGTTGGAAAGACAGTTTGCAAAAAAAGTGTGAAACACCCCTGTTCGTGTTTGTTCGCAATGCAAGGAGTGGAGCGGAGTTGACCTCTTTCCGTGCACTCGGTAACGACCGGACCGACAGGCCTATCGTGGGTCAAGGAGAGCGCAGCTGCATGCGTTGTTTGCCGGTTGTGAGGTGAGAACAACGTTTATTTTAACCAAGGACAAACGCCAGCCCCCAAAGCGGGGGCCACGCCGCTCAAACACGACACAAAAGACAGCTCCCAGACATATTTGAGCGCGAGCCACCGCGAAATCCGTGCCCCGAATGGCGCGGGGCAACAAGTTCCAAGAGAAACTCGGCACGCGCCACCCGAACCACGAACACCACAGCGACTCGCGTCCGCAGGCCATCCCCGCATGATGAATGAGCAGCGCGACCCCGGCCCAAGGGACCGACGCGGCGTGGTCGCTCTCAAGCGTGGCGTCTACGTCCTTGGCGGCGTGAAATGATGATGTGTTTCATTATAACGAGGGCCCAAGTCCGCTCCGCCACACAAAGTCGAGGAGGGAAGTCAGAACCCTCGTCCGGCGCTCGGAGTCGCCGGCAGGATGCGCCCATTCTTGCATGGTCGTCGGAAGGTCTTCAGGTAGAAGAGTAGCCCAGGCTGCTTGACGCTGGGCAACCAGAGCTGCGCACTCCCAAATGAGATGGTGAAGTTTCGGGAGGGCATCTGGGTCTTTGCATCGCTGGCAGCGAGGGTCTGGTGGGACATAGAAAGGGTCAAGTTTACGTTGCCGGGTCAGCTCGAAGCGATAGACATGATGAGGTGTGACCGCTCCACCTGTCCTAATGCGTCGAAGCAGGACCATTTGGTGCCTACGGAACGTGTTTTCGGGTATTGGAAACTGTTCTGGGGTCCAAGAGGCGTCGAGTCGGCGTTTCCAGTCCCGACGGACGAGGCGAACAGCATCGACTGGGTCGTACACGTAGGCTTCGTCTTCGGGAAACTGGTCATCGTTGGGCGACGTGGGAGGCACCGGTAAGGTCCGCTGGGAGGAGGGGAAATCTCTATGCAGCTCCTCCAATGCAGCCTTGTGGGCCTTCTCGTTGCCGTCAATTCCCGCATGTCCTGGAACCCAGCGTATGCTGACTCGGACTCTTCGATGGCGGTACAGGCGAAGTGCAGTGTCGTAAATAGCGGCGATTGTCGGACTTGATGTGAGTAGATGCGTTTTAAGAGCGCGTATCGTGTTCTGAGAGTCTGTGAACACCGTAAGCGTGCCGGGCACTGGATTCCTGACCTCATACGTCTGGAGGGCGAGGAGGACGGCGCGGGCTTCCGCTTGTTCGGGCGATGAAAGGGTCATGTTGGTGTTTGCAACAACGATAGGATCACACTCTGCAGGATCATGGGACGGGAACACCGCAGCTGTCGCAGACCAACCGGATGTGTGCAGGGCAGCATCCGTATACGCGATGACCTGGGCAGGGTCCTGAGATAATGCGGTGACCTCGGCTAGGTGTTGACGAGCATAATGCTCCCGACGCTTGGCGTGGCGCTTGGCATCCATATTTCGCGGGACAGGCCGGGCATGTTGCGTGAGATCAATAAGATCCCATGGAGGCTTGGTAGGCGGCAGGTCGTTTATGTTCGTTACAGCTACTCCAATGAAACGAGCAACTGCCCTCCCCTGCAGCGTATGCTCAAGTCGGGCCATGTGGATGTCGAGTTGCTGCTCCAGTGTCTCTCGAAGGTCGACGAGGTGCAGGCACTTGCGAAGCTCTGACGTTCGTGTGTGTCGAGGGAGTCCGAGGATGGTTCGGCGGGCCTCGTTATACAGCGTAGCAATCTTGTCGAAATGGACTCGTTTGAGGGAGTAGAAACGCGCTGCATAGGCCACCTTCGAAACAAGGACGGACGTGACCAGAATCTTGGCGATACGTTCTCCCGCGCCGCCCAGACGATGGGAGATGCGACGGACGAGGTGTAGGCCGTGTCTCCATTGCCGCGAAATAGATTTAACCCATTCGGCTGCTATTCGAGAGCTGTACCCAAAATTCACTCCAAGGATCTTTATGAAAGGCTCTTTGCTTATCTGACTACCGTCAAAAGTGAGGCCCAAGTCCAGGGTAGAATGCCCACGGCCGTACAACATGTACTTTGTTTTTTCCGGGGACGGAAACATGCCGACGCGGCGAAGGTGGGAGTGGATGGCATCTAGACCCGCTTGCAGCGCTGTCTTCTGCGTCAAAACCGAGCCTTGGCATGTCCAGATGGTAATGTCGTCGGCGTAGGCAGTCGCTCGTAGGTTCGGAATACGATGGAGGGCCCAGAGCAGCGGCGCCATGACAATGTTAAATAATGTCGGTGACAATACTGCTCCTTGAGGAACTCCAATGTTGTTCTCCTTGGTAGTACTGCTACGCGCGTCAGGGCCGTAGCCCGACTTGACGAGGTATCGGCGGCCGGCCAGAAATGACCGGACAAAATCTAGTTGTTTCCCATCTAGGCCCTGCTCGTACATCGAGGAGACAACGGCTTCGTGTGGGACCGTGTCAAAGGCCTTCTTAATGTCTACCGTGACCACGACCCGGAGCTGCTGGCTGTTGGGGTGCCAGTCAGCGACATCATGGTAAATCATAGAAAGACTATCGTGGGTACTCAAATTCTTGCGGAACCCCGTTTGTGTGGGGTGAAAGATCCTGAGGTTTTCTGCTTGCCACTGAATGCGTGCCAGTACCATTCGTTCCATCAACTTTCCCATTATAGATGTAAGGGAGATTGGACGCAGGTTTTTCGGGTCGGTCGGTGGTTTGCCGGGTTTGGGGATGGGGGTAACCCATGACATCTTCCAATCCTCAGGCAGGTGACCCGTGTGCCAGATGGAGTTGAACCAGTGAAGGATACCTTCCCTTGCAGCACGGGGTGCATTACGAAGCATCGGGGCTGTAACTCCATCGGGCCCGGGGGCACTCTTAAGTTTGCACTGGGCGATCGCCGCATCAAGTTCCCACTCAGTGAATGGCTGGTTCCCAGGGTTTTCCGTGTCCACAATGTCTGCATACACGGGTCTATATACATCGGGGGATGGGAGATCGTCAGGTTGCGGGAAGAATGCTGAGCCAAGCTGATCCAGGATATCTTCCTCAGTGTCTGTCGAAAGCAGGGTCAGAAGAGGGACAGGGCTACACGACTTGCGCTTGCCATACATAGCATTAAACGTTCGCCACACCTCGCCGAGCTTCGTAGTCCTGTCGAAGGACTCGCAATGGGCAATCCAGCGTGTGAGGCTGAGGGTCTGGGCGTATGTGCTAGCTTCCTTGGTGAGGAGGGTCACACGTTTTAGGTAGCAGCGCCGCTTGTGCCTCCGGTACTTGGTAAGCGCAGCCGTGCGACGATCCCACAGCGATAGTAGATGCGTGTCCGGAGTGGGTGTATTCATATCCACCTGGCGGAAGTCAGTCGCAGACTTTGTAGCCGTCGTGAGAAAAGCCGAAATGTTAGCAGGGTTAATATCTTCAATGTGTTCCTCTATAAAGGCACGAAATTGATCCCATTTTATTGTCTTCGTAAGTCGCTTGATCATTTTGCGTTTGCCTGCATATAGTTCGAGCACTATGGGGAAATGGTCACTTCCCCACGCGTCGGGAAGCACAGTCCACTCGAGAAGGCGGGCGGTCGACGCTGGTGCTAAAGTGAGATCGATCACACTGTCTGATTGGCGTGCCGATGTGCCATAACGCGTCGCGCAATCTAAATTATTGACGATCGTTAGGTCGGTTAGTTCGAGGACAGTGCACAAGTCCTGTGCGCGCGGGGTATGTGGCGCAGAAGTCCACGATTCAAAGCGAGCGTTGAAGTCTCCTCCAAATATTACATAGTCAGAGGGGTACCTATCGCAGAGCGCTTTGATCCATGAAAAGACACCCCTCGCATACCTTTATTTTTTTTAGGATTAAGATCCTAATCTTAATCCGCTGCTCTCGTGCTTTCTTGTCCGCTCCCTTTGTTGCGTCCAGGCTTTTGTTCTAGAGCTTCTCGTCTTTCCCTAGTTACTCACCCTCTCCTAAAATGTTGTTGTGTGCGTTCTAGTCAAGGGTCGAAGTCCTCGTGACCTCCCCTCTGAAAGACACCCCTTGCGACCAACGTCCACAGTGACTCTAGTACCTAGTGTACGGCCTTTGTAGAGGCCAGAGCGCTGGAGACCGATAAGCAAGGTCAACAACCTGAAGAGGTAGTAGGCCCCGACGGCCTCCGCGTCCGACTCCGCTTTCCCTCGTTTATCGAGAGGTTAAGGTAGTCTCAGGTGCGTTCCATACCTCCGCAGGCTCCACCCCCTCGTGTAGAGGCCCCCCTCCCTGTGAGTGAGGCCCCCACCCAAGACACACCTCCTCCTCCTCTCCCGGCATCCACTGCTAGGACTAACCGCCATGAATGCGGCACAAGTCCAAGCCGAGCCGCCCGCGGTCGTTCCCCAGGCCGAGCCCCCTCGCCTCGCCGAAGTGGGAGAACGCGCCAACGTCAACCCGACGGCCCGCGACCTCCTCGCTCCAGCACCCACAGAGCGTCCCGCTCAAAAGAGTAGGGAAGATGTGATGCGTCTGACTTTTGGAAGAGCAGACGCTGCACTCGCAGAAGTAGAGTGCTCCCTCAACCTCGCCCCCTTTGCCCTAGTCGGGGAGGCCCTTCATGACCTCATCTCCGACCGTCTCCGCCAGCCCATGCCCCTAACCCGGGAGGACGCCAAATATGACGTCCAGCGACTCGCATACCTGCGAGCCTGCCACGTTGGACGTGCAGGACACATCCAAGAGCGCAACAGGTGCGCGATAGTCGGCCTTCCGCCGACCATGTTGATTCCTCGGCCCGTCGCCGAGCTGTTGCTCCTGATTACGAACGATCAGGGCGTTGCCTCCGGGCACAGCTACGTGATTCAACCACCAGCCGTGGTTGAAGACCGCGTCAAGACGTGGCCGCCCCTCGAGATTGCCAAATGGCAACGTCTCATGACGTTCCTCGGCCCTCGAGCCCATGTGGAGGAATTTCCCTCCAACAGGCAGACCTCCGGTGGAGGGTTTTCTGCCCATGGTCTGTGCTACTGACGTCAGTGGCATCCGCTTTGTGTACAAGCATAGTGCACAGCTCGACCTCATGCGAGAGTCGATGTGGACCGCCGCCCTCGGGAACATCATCGATCCCGTCCGCCAGCACACAGACAGTGGCTACTTGCCACAAATGCAGAGCGCCCCGCAGGCCCTGCTCTACAGCATCTTGTCAGGGATGTGGATAGACTGAAGCGTCGTCCCCCCTCACTTGTAGTGTTGTATGTAAATACATGTAAAATAGTGTACAGTTGAAGAGCTCCTCGCTGCGCGAAGCTCATCCTTCCGTTTCCTCTTTCTGGACCCTCCGTTTCGTGTGTGTTTATTCCTACCGTGTTAACTTTCTTAACGTTTTAAAGACAAAGGTCTTAGCCTAATCTAATGAATTAAGTCATTCATCAGATCACGCTAATTGTGAGTGGAGATATTCCTCTTTGCCGGTTGTGATTCTGCTCTCTGTTGACAATGTGGCGGCTTCGGCGGTGGCTCCTTGCTCTGAAGAATCCCTCCTTGTCGCGGAAGCGGAGATTGCCGCTTTGGTTGACGGTTACGAGGACCACAAGATAGCCATTGAAGCGAAAGCAGGTGGTCCGCACGGCTCCTTAGCCAAGCAGCGAGCGTGGGCTCTCATCACCGCGTCGCCGTTCACAGCCTTAAAAGTCCAGAGAAACGTCAACGACGTTGAAGAAAAGTGGACAGACTACAAGAGCACTAACCAAATCCGCGGTAAGGCTTGGTGGATTCTCTACTCAGTTAAACTATGCGAGTGTAGACCTACACTAGATTTATCATCTTGTTGCAACGCATAGGAGCTGCAGTCTGGTGCAGCCAGAATGTGACAGGTGCTGGCCAGGGAGAGCCGGAGCTGACGTACGCCGAGGAGCGGGTGATCGGCTTCCCGAGAGAAACGTCCCTAGTAGGGATTGAAGAGGCCTTTGATATTGGAGCACGGCAGTTGGGTCAGTGCTAAATGTTCACCAATGCACGACGCGCCCCCCACACCCACACTGGGAGGCTTCACTATGTAGATGATGTCGAACTTGTATTGCTAGCACTAGAAACATAAAAAGCTGACCGAAAAACTGAGCAATTCTTACTTTTCAATTTTCTAGAGCGTTATGAACCGTCCCAAGCAGCTGCCGATCACATTTAAAGATCCTCTCCCCGATTGTAAGTTCACGATATCTCAATGTTCTTATAAAATCGTGAAAATATTACATTGTACTTTCAGTTTTCGTCGTAGGCCCGGGCGCTGGACCCAGCAGTGCACCACACCCAAGTTGGTCGGTGCACTCAAGGTCAGTTATCATCTTAATCAACGAATTAAAGTGCTACATATACAGCTGCAGTTAAATGATAAGTACTTTCTTTTTCTCTGTCCCAGTCCTAGTACCTCAGAGAGTAAGCTGCACAACCAGAGTGAGTATTATGAAAAATGCTATGGGTATTCTTGTACAAGTTTTTACATTCAGCATCTGAAATATCTAGTAGCATGTTTCATGTCTAGCCCATGTACAGTGATGTGATTGGCCTAAGCGATTTTGGAGCACCTTTCGGAGCAGCCAAAACAGAGTTTTGGAGCAGCAAATGTGGCCTTTGGAGCAACCAAAACAGTGTTTTGGGGCAGCAAAAGTGGCTTTTGGAGCAGCGAAGACAATGTTTCGGAGCAGCAAAAGTGGCTTTTGGAGCAGATATTCTTAGAAGAATAAAAATATTCGTTTTAAGTGCTGTACAAACGAAGGGCACTTTGTTTTGTGTTGTGTTCTGATGTGACTTGTGACGGAACTCGCTGCTTGTGGTTTTACTACTGAGACATCCCACAAGTGTACCGTGCTGTAGGCATTGCCTAGCAATTCCGAAAAACCGCTTGCCGCCGTCTTACTGGTTTCCGACGTGCCCAATTTTCGTCAAAAGTAAGCAAATGTGAAACAATCGATTGCAAGCGTCCCGGCTGGTGCCTCCGTCGTGCTATCATGTTTGCATGCACGTGAGGGCAACTTCGGCAGGCTTGCAGTTGCGCATGCTTCGTTGCGCGAGCGGAGACAACGGCTGTTTGAACGAAACCGAAACCATGCCCCCCTGCTCCGTCGCCAACTGATTCCCGAAATTGTATGCAAAATGTAACTGTCAAGCAAATGACAAAAAACAGTCCAGCGGCGCGTGCTTGCCAGACCGGCAAACAAGGTACTTACAAGCTACTACACACACAAACAAACACACACACACAGAAAAAAAAAAAGCCTGAGCGCATTGATTCAAGCCATTGCTGTAAAAGTTTTTAGAGCGCTTTGTGCAACGACTGAACTCGAGAAAAACCAGGGGCGGATCCAGAACTCCGTTTTGGGGGGGGGAATTTGTAAGGATACTATTTTCCCATTCTTTCTCGTGCATCGGGGGGTCCACCCATGTCAAATTGCCCTCCGAGAAGGGGAGGGGGGGGGGGTCGACTTGGTTTGGGGTGGGCACGAGAGAGGCGCCGCTAGGGGGCCGCGCCTATATATAGGCCGGACCCTTAGTTGCCGGGTCAGTTGGTGGAGGCTACGCTTACCAGGATACAGGGTTTCAGTTCCCCAAGCCAGATAGACCCCTTACTACCCTCAGTGTGGCAGTTTCGTCTGTGCGCCAAATCCTCCGCGTGGCCCCCCTGGTCCGCTTACCGGTATGCCACCTAAACCGGTCGCCACTGACCCAACCAACGACAACAACGACTCTGGTGAGGATACCCAGGATGAAGGCGGACTTATCCGCGCTCTGCATAACCACGCTGTCAGAGTTGAGCAGCTGGTGCACCAGGAGCGTGAGCAGGCCAACCAGCACTTCCGCACACTACTCCAGGAGAACCAGCGCATTGCAACGGAATCTCAAACTAATCTCGCAGACGCCTTGGCCACTGCGGTTGGGAAATTCTTTCCCCAACACTTCCCTGGAGGACCTCCGGCCCAGCCCGGACCGGCCACTCACCCCCGCCAGTGGCGGCTTTCGGAGGACTTCGACTCCAACCCTCCAATGACGCACAGCCCGTCTACCCCCTCGACCTCCGACGCCTGGCAGCTGGGCACGACCCAGGAGTACAGATCAGAGCCCGCCACGCACGCTGCAGCCGCAGCACCACCACCAGTGGCAGAGCCTCGGGGCTTCCACCCCTTCGCCGCCGCCCCTGACGCCGGACGCTTTGCAGCGCCCATGCCCGTGGGCGAGCCCCGAGTGTTCGCCCCCTTCCCAGCGGCCCCCGACGCCGGGCGCTTTTGTGCCCCCGAGTACGGCTACGGCCAGTACAACCCCCAGGTCGCTGGGCGACAAAGAGTCTTCACCGTTAACGACCCTCCTTCCAAGCGGGATATCGCCGAGGCCTTTATCCACGTTCAGCAGGCCGCCCGCAACTCCCAACACATCGGCCGACGAGAAATCGTCGAGCTTCAGCTCCTTGAGTGTTTCGTTCAAGTCTGGGATTGTCGCTGCATCGGGCTCCCCGCCCGGGACAAGCTGCGCATATTCGATAGAGTCCGACTCCTCTATCATGTTGCGCAGTCCGGGTGGGGAGCCGCCTGGACAGCTACTGCCGACCCGTCCGCGTCTCTCCTCTTGGGACCGCCAGTCCCCCAGCGACGAGCCGCCCCCCTCGAGCAGCCACACCAGACCGGAGTACCAGCCCCACAAGACTCCCGCGGCCCAACACCAGGGCAGCAAAACAGGCAAAATCTCCCAAGAAGCCCCAAGAAATGAGGCCACCTACCCCATCGGAGAGGAGGACAACTACCTGCCCTCCTCCGCTTTCCTGTGCCTGCCCACGTCGGCCTTCCCGATCTGGACACCCCTTGTGAGCCAATTTTTCTTCCTTCCTCTTTCACCGTCCCTCCGAGTGTACACAGCTCCTGGACTCTTTGGACGCCCCTTTGGGCGTTCTCGTGCCCTTGACATCGTCCTCGGCCCTGCTCGGCCTTGTGCCGCGCTGGTGGACGGCGTGCCCACCCTGGCACTGATCCAGGATGTCCTCCTCCCGGAGGATCTCCTGGCACAGGCCGTTCGAGAGGCTGGCCTTCCCAGCTCCTCGCCCCTTTGGGCCGGCTTCGGGGCCTTCCCCCTCCGCCGACCCTTCCCTTGGCTCCCCCGCCTCCTCCCGTGCTACGGCACCGGCGCAGTCGGCGGAGCCTTCCTTGGATGGTTCATTGGAGGGGCTTTCCCCCGATTCCGACTCCCTCGGGCGACTCTGGGGCGGGGAGGACAGCCTGGCGGACGCAGCCTTGCGCATACTGCGCTGGCTGGCCGTCCACCAGCCCTTTCCCGGGCCGGACGAGGTCGAGGACGATGACAGTGGCGGCTCTGATAGCCGGCCGGCCGGCGGCCTTCCCCCTGGTCCCCCCCACTTTCCCGTCCGTCCAAGTGAACCCCCCCCCCCCGCGCGTTAACTGGACCTTAGCGCAGTCCGTTTTGGCTATGCTCCCCCTTCGACCCCGCGGCACTAAATTTTTTTGCAAAGCACGTTCCGTGTTTAACGCTTGTTCCCCCCCTGCGTCTCAACTTGAGGTTTTACGTGCCGCGATGTCGCATCCATGCTAAAGGCAGGGATCATCGAGCCAACCGTCCGTGGACCTTGCTTGTCCCCCGTGCAAGTCGTCCCTAAGACAACCACGTCGTCACGCTTTGTGTTGGACTGTTCCCATTTGACGCCACATCTTCCCAGTCCACCCTTTGTATTGCCGCCGCTCCCGAAGGCACTCCAGATCTGTCCACTTCCTACTCGTCCTTTTTCACTAAGATAGATCTGCGAGACGCTTTCTACCATTTTTCTTTGAGTCCTCCTACCCGCGCACTCACTCGTTTTCGACTGGACGGTTGCTACTACCAATACTACGGTGTTGCCCTTCGGCATCCGTCCCGCTCCTTTTTATGCAGTCATTAGCGACTGCTTTTGCGCGTGAAGCTCGATCCCGCGGACTATGGGCTTGGACCCATTTAGATAACATCCTCCTCGCTCACCCCTCTTTTTCTTTTTTGGAGGCTCACACGTCTCGTTTTGTGGACGATCTCCTGCGCTGCGGTTTTCGTCTGAACCCAACAGACTCCCAATATGTGCCTACCCGCCACATCACCTTTTTGGGTTTTTTCCTCGACGGCAACACGCAGCGTGTCGCCCACACCCCAGCGAGGTTCCGCGACCTCACGAGAACTTTACAGGTCCTTAAGACCCCCCAGAGCATCAAGACTTACCAACGCCTAGCAGGCTTATGGACTTTTATTTTTCACTGTTTGGTGGCCACTACCACGCGCTTAGACCCCTTCACGTTGCAGCAGCAACGGGCAAGCCAGTGGACCCCCAGTGGGTAGAACTTTTTTCGTTTTTTCTGCTTCATCTGCCCACAAAGTGTGCCTTTCAAGACCACTACAGTGACATCAACCGCATATGCCGATGCAAGTGACACCGGCATCGGACTCTGCCTCCCCCAGGGCAACGTCGCCATCGTGGCCCAGAAGCCAAAGGAATCTACCACCGAGAGCTATGGGCGGTGCTCCTGACCCTACTACTCGCCCCTCAAGAACACTCGTGTTCTCCGACAACCAAGCAGTGGTTGCCGCCCTCACTCGCGGCCACGGCCGTGCATTTTCAGTGTGTGAAGCCCTAGCGGCTACTTTGATTTTTGCTAATAAAGAATCTTGGGTGGCATGGCTACCTACCGACCTCAACCCGGCCGACGCCCCCTCTCGACTCAACCGCACACTCTTCCGTGGGCACGGAGAGGGCGCCGCTAGGGGGCCGCGCCTATATATAGGCCGGACCCTTAGTTGCCGGGTCAGTTGGTGGAGGCTACGCTTACCAGGATACAGGGTTTCAGTTCCCCAAGCCAGATAGACCCCTTACTACCCTCAGTGTGGCAGTTTCGTCTGTGCGCCAAATCCTCCGCGTGGCCCCCTGGTCCGCTTACCGGTATGCCACCTAAACCGGTCGCCACTGACCCAACCAACGACAACAACGACTCTGGTGAGGATACCCGGGATGAAGGCGGACTTATCCGCGCTCTGCATAACCACGCTGTCAGAGTTGAGCAGCTGGTGCACCAGGAGCGTGAGCAGGCCAACCAGCACTTCCGCACACTACTCCAGGAGAACCAGCGCATTGCAACGGAATCTCAAACTAATCTCGCAGACGCCTTGGCCACTGCGGTTGGGAAATTCTTTTCCCAACACTTCCCTGGAGGACCTCCGGCCCAGCCCGGACCGGCCACTCACCCCCGCCAGTGGCGGCTTTCGGAGGACTTCGACTTCGCCACTGAGACAAACAAGCGCGTTGTGCGGGTTCGTGCGTGCGTACATTGTCTTCTTTGTTTAAGCTCACTTCACCAACTTTCTTTAGCGGCAGGTTTTTCACGTACCGAGGTCGCTCTCGAGAGAAAGCCCACCGAGAGAAACTTAGGTAATCAATACTTCGACACATCAGTCTTTGATATAAAGAGGGATTTTTATAGTAACGTATGATTCAAACAAGAACAGGAATGTTGATGAACATGCGGTGGTACTTATAGCTTCATTTTAGAAAGCGCCATATCTGCAGTGACGTGGGGACGACAACACCCGACATCGCGTGACCACGGTGACTGGAAGGCAAGGACCGAATATAGTTTTTTGTGTGCTTCAGCTCACAAAGTAACTCCCGCCGCGCAAAAACGTGGTTTCGTTTCACAGACATGACGGCATGGCTGGTACCCGGCGCGCTAGCGTCGGAGCGTTCGTACACATACGCGCCTACCGTTCAAAAAAAAAAAAAAAAAAGCGAGACGAGACTTACGAGACGACGAGAGCGCGAAAAGTGAGACGGCGGGAAAATCATGCAAGACCGAATGGCCCATTGATGCAGGGAACTTTGTGTCGGGCGGCCGCTTGCGCCAGATAACACAGGCGAACTCAATTACGGTACTCGGTTTAGTTTCGATTTTGAAAGGCGACCAAAATTGTTTTTTTTGGCGCAGGGTTGGCGCAGATTACCCCTATTTTGGCAAGATGTAGCAGGATGGAGCAGGGTTAGCCCCTTGGCGCAGTTTGGCGCAATTGGCGCAGCAATCACATCTCTGCATGTATAAAAAATGAAAACATTTTGTCAAAGTTCAGTCACTCAACTGTCGAAGCCTGTTCCAGTTATCCAAAACCCGAGTTTGCAGCGAACATCTTTGGGTTTAGTCGCACCACTGCGATTACACAGCCAATCAAATATCCGACAAGCATCACGACATGTCGGGAAACCTTAGATCGCTGGTGCGCACAGTGCACATCGTTAAACTCTAGTCAGGAATCCAGTGGGGAGGATCGGTAAGGAGTATGTGCTCACTGTACCTTCTGAAAACCATAACGTTATGCTACGAGTAGGATATAGCTAGATGTTTTGAATTGTAAATGTAAAGTCCTAAATGAGCACCTCACAGGTAAAAGCAGAGGGAACGGAAAAAACACAGCTTCTGAAGCAAGTTTTAACTGCATTGCTTGTTTTGTTTGCAGAGCGCATGACCTCTGCCACGGCCACCGACCGTGGCAGAGTTGCATAAAAACTGCCGTACCCCTTTTCATACTTTGTATACAAAATGCAAAAGCTACCGAGAGCATGGGGAATTGTACAGCATCTCATTAGAGTGGGATTGCATACAAATCATACAATAAAGGCTGACAACACAAGTGCGAAAAGCCAACCGACATATCACACGCGATTTAGTACAAGCAAAAATCAATCACCTTTTTATTTATATTTTTTAAATGAGGTATTTTCTGCACGACATTTGCGTATACAATTTTATTCACAGCACATTTGTGATTTCTGTTAGACAGCTATAGACGCACTTCTTTTATGGTGTGGGATTGTGTGTTTATGTTGCAAATTTTGTGAGATTTTCGGTTGTTTGAAATTAGGTAAATAGATTGCTTTCTATGTACAGTCAGGCATGCAGGCTAGAAGCTCCCAGGTTGCAGGATTTAAAAGCAGCTAATTTACAAGTTCTAATGAAGTCTCAATTCAATATGATTTTTAGTTTGTAGGAGATGCTCCAACTGTCACTGGCATGCCTTTTTTTTTTTTCGACAGGTATGTGCATTATAATCTTGCAAACTATCACACACGTGCTCACGTTTGCTTCATCTCGGTAAGGCAAGGCACTGCCTGGAAGAGCTCAACAAGATCCCCACTGTTCTGCGACAAAGTATTATGCCCCTCTCAGACTCCTGTAGGCAGGTACCAACCTTGAACACTGAACATTCATAGCGAACCCAGGCTGTAGGAAAACCATCTGGCATGCAGGATGTCCGTGATAAGACACACTGTTCTCCAACAGCCAAGGATTCAGTCGTCGCCAAGGTGACAGCTTTATCAACTAACTTTGTGCGCAGCAAATGGACCATCCTGGAGGTTCAGGAAGAAGGCGAAGTTACCTGACAGAAAACTCGTGACATCCTCCAAGAAGCACCCCGCAAGCGTAGGCAAGAAGCAGTGTAGCATTATGCACGGCGAGATTACGTCATGTGCACCGTGGTTCTACATACATTGCTTCTTTCACCTCTACGAGATCCCCACGGTCGCAAAGATGGTGGCCGAGTTGTAATCGAGCAATGAACTCCCTCAACAGGAACAGTGGACTGTGCATCGTCTTCTTGGCGACATCGGCTTCAGACGAGAGAAGCGGTAGAACTCCCTGCTGATCAAGTGAGACGACATCGTTGCGTGGCAGCAAAAGTACCTGCGTCCACAGCTCCAATAACCACACTACCCAAGGGGAGTGCGATTGTGATGGCCAATGCTCCTTACCATTCCTGGAGAGAGAAGGCAGTGCTGATGACAGCTTCCCGTAAGGAGGCCATTCAAGGGTGGCTGATGTCTAAGGGCATTCCATGGGACCCCAGGATGGTTAAGAAGCAGTTCCTGAACAATGTGGCTTTGGTAGAGCAACAGTTCTTAAAATACTGCATTGATGCTGCTGCTGAGAGGGCTTGCACAGTGGTCAGGCTTTTACCCTACTACTGAGATGAACCCCATCGAAATCATCTGGGCACAGATCAAGAACAGAGTTACAGCCAGAAACACTACCTCCAAGCTTGTAGATCTTGAGACACTCCTCAATGAGGAAGCTGAAAAAAGTCACCAAAGGAAACTGGGCCAAAGCTGTGGGGCATCTTGTTGATGTGAAAGAAAAATTCCAGCAAAGCGGTGCTGCTACTGCCTACATTCAGCCCGTTGTCACCAGGCTGGATGAAAATGACACCTATAACGAAAGTGACGTGTCTGGCATTGAGCCCCTCAATGAACAGTCATGCCAGCAATAAAGAGGAATGTTCTTGTCTAATCACCACTATTTCAGCCAAATTTTCGATGAGACCAAGAAATACGATGGAATTTGCAATGTGGGAAGCCTCAAGTGAGTTAATAGGTGCAACAACTGATGCTTGCTATGCAACTTAATCTTATCATGGCTACACCAATGTCAAGTCTATCTTATTAACAGTGGTGAATACTGCAGACAAAACGTGTAATTGTATTGGAGGTTGCTTTGTTGAGTGGGAAAAGCATATATGTGCTGAACATGCCCGCTCTAATTCACCTCACAGATAATATCACTGTTTTGTTCCCTTCAAGAACATTTTCTCTCTCGCTTTCAAGAACGTTTTGCAGAAACAGAAACAAATGACTGAGTCACCTAGCTTACAATTGCAACAGGCTACAAACTTCCCCAGGAAATATTATGAATACAAGGGTTCAAGCTGGTGGGAAGCCGAGGGCAGGAGCGGTGGCTGGCGGCCCGGCGAGCGTGTCAGTGCACGAGGAGTTCCGACAAGGCACGGGCAAGACACCCGGACAACGACTGCGACAGCCAGGCCCACAACCAAGGCACCGAAAACAGTAAAACGTTTTGAATCTATTATTGCTCGTGTGACTTCTCGGGAGGGCGGACCAGGCAGGGACCGATTGGGCAGCAGTTTAGTAGAAGCGATCCACAAGCCATGGTAAAGAAGGAATTCAAGAGAACAGCTGCAGCAAAGAATGTTCAGTCTATGGCCAAGCATCTTGCAGCACAAGTAGCGTTGCGAACTCTTCAATGAAGGAAGTCGGGACGGGGGGGGGGGGCAGCATGAGGGAGAAGGGAGACACAAAGTGGTTTATACAAACGATGATGATAACAGGCACTACCCGGCACCAGTGGTGCCCCGATTTCCCGGCTTGCCATGGCTTTTATGCAAAAAGTGGCTAAAGCCTCTCACAGCCAATGCTAATCACCACAGTAGCCACCATAACCACAGCATTACTTCGTGCGTTGGTCCTGCCACACTTTCAAGCTTCCTCGAGTACATAAACAAGTCCAAGGAGGACACCAAGAATGGTGTTGGGTTCCTCAGCAAATCAACCGCTACTGACTTCAGGGTCAGACTGTCTGGTGTGTTTTCTTTGCTAGACTATGTGACCAAGGAACTTGGTTACAGATACCTGATGACATCTTGCCTAAGCAAAGACCCAATTGAAAACTTATTTGAGATTGTCAGTCAGTCATCAGGCTGCAATGATCACCCGACACCGGAGCAGTTCTCAATATCCTTAAGCTTTTACAGCTTAAAGGGGCAGTCAAGTAGTTTTTGAGTTTGTGTTTTGATGATGACAACTGAATCTAGACGCCCTAAGTATCCCTAAAAACCAAGAAATATAGTCATACGGTGATTATTTCTTTAATAAAAATGTAATTGAAGGCCGCCAAACCTTGGATTCATCCGAAAACGAAACCACTCTCATTGGTCACTGCTCGCATATCAAAACGATCTCGGGCCAATGGCGTTGGACGACGTTCCATCACGCAGTGATTCCAAGGTAGCCGCACCCCCAAGCTCATACAGGCCCATATCTCTCACGTCATGCCTCGGCAAGACTATGGAGAGAATGGTCCTGCGCCGCCTCAACTACCATCTTGAGGCGGCGGGGGCCTTGCCAGAATGCTTCTCGGGGTTCCGGACTAAACGCTGCACGGCGGACTCCATTGGGGACCTCGTCAGCTTGCTCGAGGAGGCCAGGACAAGGGGGTACTCCGCGGCGCTCGTCACGATCGACATTCACCAGGCCTTCGACGCGCTCCCGCACACCCCCATCATCGACGCCCTGCGGAGGCTCGGGGTCACCGGGCGGCCGCTGAGTTTTGTCCGGGTGTTTCTCAGCGACCGAACGGTGACCGTCAAGGTGGGCAAGGAGAAGAGCTCACCGCGGCACCTCACTCGAGGAGTTCCGCAGGGCAGCGTCATCAGCCCTCTACTCTTCTCGGCCGGGATGTCATCTGTTCCGGCGGCAGCCCGTGCGAGGGGCACGGCGCGATACTCAGTCAACGTCGCCGTCTACGCGGACAATGTCGCGTTGTGGGTGACCGAACAGAGCGACCCAGAGAGGACGAGGGCCGTGGCGGAGCTTCAGAGAGCGTTGGACAATGTCACCTTCCACCTCCGACAGCTCGGGCTTACAGTGTCGACTGACAAGACTACCGCACTCATCTACGCTCCTCGCCCGAAAACATTCCGACCGGCACTGTTCATAGACAGGCAACAAATCAGGCAAGAAAACGAGATCACATACTCTGGGCCTCGTCCTCGACAGGAGGCTGACGTGGGGGGCAGCGGTGGCAAGCGTCATCCAGAGAAGGCGGCGCCGCATAAACACCCTCCAATCGCTCGCCGGCAGCACCTGGGGGACATCCCAGAGCATGATGCTCCAACTCCATCAGGGACTTGTGATGTCGGTGCCACTCTACGCGCTGCCGCTGCTCAGCCTCAGCACCACAAAAGCAGCCAACCTCGAGACGGTCCATCGCATAGCACTCAGGATCTGCCTCGGGGTGTCCAGGTCGGCGGCGTCCATCCCGACGTACACGGAGGCAGGAGCCAACACCGTCGGCAACCATCTCCAAAAGCGCGCTCTCGGGCACCTCATCCGCATGTTTACCCGCGAGTCCACGGCACCGCTGCTAGCTCGCATCGCGGGAGAGGCCCGAGTCGTGCTTGGGGCAGCTCCTGTGCGTCCTGGGGGACGTGGTCGGCCCCGCGCCGGCGATCACTCCCCTCCCTCCGCTGCACTCGGAACCCCACCCACTCACTGTCCAACTTCGCATCGACGGCCTGGGCACCTGGCGAAGAACGGCCGACATCGCGGCAAAACAGCTGGCGGAGGAC
>JAZHYW010045137.1:0-50000 GCA_037355805.1 Ixodes ricinus | reverse complement strand
TGCTATTTAGTTAAAGGTGAGGCATATCAGAGTTTAAAATCTTTCATGAAATGCCGACAGTACGAAGAAAATCCACTAACTTAAATGTGCTGTAATAAGCCAATGCTGTTTAGGAAGTTAAAAACTTGGGTATGAGGAACAAGAGGTTCCTCTCCCAGCAAAAGGGCAGGGTGGAAAGGGATCTGTTCCCTAAAAAACCGTGAGAAGTTGGTGCGACGCTCCTCATGATATTTCGGACATTGAATGAGAATGTGCAAGACGGAGAGTGTTTCACCACATTCTTCACACATTGGAGCATCCTCTGCTCGCAGAAGGAAGCCATGTGTGAGGTGAGTGTGACCAATTCTCAGACGACAGAGGACAACTTCATAAAAACGCTCGTTATGTCGGCAACTGGCCCATTCAGAAAGAATAGGTTTCACGCAATGGAGTTTATTGTGAACTTCAGTATCCCATTCCTCCTGCCATTTCTTTTTAATCGACTTTTTCAATGATGACCTGTAATCCAGGTATGGGATGCAGGTAACTTCTGTGTCCATGTCCCGACATGTTCTAGCAGCCTTATCGGCCTCCTCATTTCCGACTATACCGACGTGGCTAGGTACCCAACAGAAATTAATGGTGATGTTGGAGTTTGTGGCAGCTACAATCTTGTTACGTATTTGCAGAATAAAAGCATTTTTTGACCTATCTAGGGATGCAAGTGCACGGAGTGCACTTAGAGAGTCTGAGAAGACTACGGCGGCCTTGATATTCCTTTTGATGATAGTATCCACAGCTACCAGTAGGGCATATGACTCTGCAGAAAAGATGGTGGCTTGGTTGTTGAGCCGCTTTACAATGCTGCATGACGGCCCGACTACAGCACATCCAACACTGCTGCTCCCCTTCGTTCCATCCGTGTAAAACTGTACAAGGTTCCTGTAGTTTTCGGCGATTTGGAAGAATTCTTGCCTAAGATCTTCCGCCGGTACATTCTTCTTGTCATACTTGGAAAGAGAAAAATTAATCGGAATAGGTGTGATGTTCCAGGGTGCAACTGGGCTGGGCAATGTTGCTACCGGACTCGATAAGTCTATTGCAAAATTCTTGGCCTCAGATTTAAGGCGCAGAGGAAAAGGAAGTACAACAGAGGGTTTGTTCTGGTATGTCCTTTCATACCGCGTGTCCAGAAACACTTCGAGTGCAGGATGTTGGGGCACAGACCGAACTCTTAAGTGATACTGAAGGCCCAGGAAGAAACGTCTTTTTTCAAGAGAGTATTCATTAGCTTCAGCGTAGAGACTGGAAACTGGAGAGGTCCGGAAAGCCCCGGTTGCAAGTCGCAATCCTAGGTGGTGGACAGGATCTAAGACCCGAAGAAGTGACGGCCGTGCCGAGCCGTACACCATGCAACCATAATCTAATTTTGATCGAACAAGGCACTGATATAAACGCAGCAGGCACTTTCTGTCACTACCCCAGGACTTGTGCGAAAGAACTTTTAAAATATTCAATGCTAGAAGGCATTTCTTTTTTAGTTGCAGGATGTGACTACGGAAGCTAAGTTTCTTATCAAAAATAACGCCTAAAAATTTATGCTCAAGATGTACGTTTAGGGTCTGACCTCCCAAAATTAGAGTGGGTTCTGTAATGATACCCCTTCGAAGAGAAAATAGAACACATACGGTTTTCTCTGCTGAGAAACGGAAACCATTCTCATCTGCCCAACGTGTCATTCTATTAATACCTAGCTGAACTTGGCGTTCACAAATAGCTAAATTACAGGAAGAGCAGGAAATTTGTACATCATCAACATAAAGTGCATAGGAGAGAGATCGGGGAAGAGCCTGTCCAAGAGAGTTGATTTTGATCAAAAACAAAATAACACTCAGCACCGACCCTTGGGGGACACCATTCTCCTGGACAAACGTTTCAGAAAGTGTCGTGCCCAGTCTCACTTGGAACGAGCGCCCATCGAGGAAGCTCTTGATAAGAGCTAGCATTTTCCCACGAATTCCAGCTGAAACTAAATCCTTTAAAATTCCGTACCGCCATGTGGTATCATACGCCTTTTCAATATCAAAAAATACCGATAAACAATGTTGTCTGTTAACAAAGGCATCCCTGACTGTTTTTTCTAGGCGAACAAGGTGATCAACAGTTGATCGCCCCGTCCGATACCCACATTGGAATTTGTCGAAGAAGTTTTTCTGCTCTAAAAAATACACCAACCTAGAGGTCACCATTCGTTCAAACGTTTTTCCAAGGGAACTGGTTAGTGCAATGGGCCTGTAGCTCGAAGGTAATGATGGGTCCTTTCCAGGCTTTAGCAAAGGAATCACGATTGCCCTTTTCCAGAGAATGGGATAAACTCCACTGCTCCATACAGAGTTAAAAAATGTTAAAATGGTATCTATCGTTGCAGTATGTAAATGCTGAAGCATACTGTAATGAATAAGGTCTGGACCAGGGGAAGAACTTTTTCCCTTGCCAAGGGCGATCATCAGTTCCACAAGGGTGAAAGGTTGATTATAGGCCTCTTTAGAACCTCCAGTACATTTTATTGGTGCTTTCTCTTTGGCAGCCTTGTATTTTAGAAAGGTGTCTGAATAATGGTCAGATCCCGCGACAGACTGGAAGTGTTCACCAAGAATATTGGCCTGCTGTTCTAGTGTGGGAACACTACTGCCATCTAATGTAAAGAGAGGGATGGTAAATGCACGGTAATCCCCTCTAATTCTATGAACCCTGTCCCATACGACTTTTACGCCTGTGGAACTATTGACTGAGGAAGCATACGACATCCAGGTGGTTTTTTTGATCGGCGTCTTACACGGCGGGCCTTAGCACGTAGCTTTTTAAAATTAATGACATTTTCAACTGTCGGGTAGCGGCGCACTATTGTCCATGCACAGTTTTGCCGCTTACGAGCTAGGCTACACTCCTCATTCCACCAAGGCTTTGGTTTTGGTGGTAAGCGTCCTGACGTTTTCGGAATAGAGCGCTGTGCTGCTTGGACAATTACATTAGTCAGGACTTCACAGGCTTCATTAACACCTAAGCTAGCTAGTGTATCTTGGTGCAACTCTGACTCCTTTTTAAAAGTGGCCCAGTCAGCCTTTTCTAACTTCCAACGCGGAG
Source organism: Ixodes ricinus (assembly GCA_037355805.1). Lineage (NCBI taxonomy): Eukaryota > Metazoa > Arthropoda > Arachnida > Ixodida > Ixodidae > Ixodes > Ixodes ricinus. The sequence continues at coordinate 46,877 of JAZHYW010045137.1, read as the reverse complement.
TTCGAGTTTGTAATGACTTAAAAGAGACTGTGCTTTTTAAAACAATGGGAAAGTGATCGCTACCATAGGGATTTTGATCTACACTCCATGAAAAGTCAGGTAGCAACGAGGCACTACCAATGGAAAGGTCGATGGAGGTCGATGATAAGGATGAGGTGCTAAAATATGTTGAAGTACCAGTATTAAAAAGACAAAGGCTTCGAGAGGTTAAAACTGATTCGATTATTTTCCCACGAACATCAGTTCGATTCCCACCCCAAAGAGTATTGTGGGCATTAAAATCCCCCATCAAAAGAAGGGGCTTTGGAAGTTCATCTAAAAGAGAGTGAAGTTCTGCACTTGTTATAGCTTGTGAGGGTGATAAATATAGTGAACAAACAGAGATGGCTTTATGTACTAAAACACGCACTGCTACGGCTTCTAAAGAAGTGTGCAAGGGTATGGCCGTACAGGCAGCCAGCCTTGGAACTACTATGGCTACTCCTCCAGATGAAATGGAAGCATTTAGGCGGTCCTTCCGGAAGACATTAAAATTTCGGAGGAAGTTTGTATGTGTGGCATTTAAATGTGTTTCTTGTAAACACAGGGCTGCAGGTTTGTGTTCGTGCAGAAGATACTCAACGTCGTCAAGGTTAGTAAGCAATCCCCTGCAATTCCATTGAAGGAATGTTGCAGCCATGTGTTGGAGATTGTTACTTTGGGGGTGTTATTTGTTGTTTACTTTTATGGCGGGCCTTGGGAGTCTGCCACTCCATATCTTCTGTGTCAGACGCATGAGAGGAGGCCTGGGTACTCTCATCCATAGGTTCTGACTCCTGTGGCGAGACCTTTCCAGAAGATGTGGAAAGACTCTGGCCACGAGGCGTCAGGCGTCGGCCACGACCGCCTCCAGCCAAAGAGGTGGCGGAGGTGTCAGGCACGGAGGCGCTGGAGGCTTCCTGTTCCTGCCCTTTGGGTGCTGGAGCGGCACAGGAACCATGCCGCTCCTTGGATGCGGATGTCCTTTCCTGAGAGCGTGGGCCCCTCTCCCCTGAAGGGGATCGCGGGCTACGGACAGGCTTGGCCGTTGCCGACCCATCCCGTGAGGGGGATGCCGTCTGTGCTCCCTCGCCGCTACCTGGGACAGACTGCTGCCCCGTGAGAGCGGGAGGGGTGGTCGTCTGGCTGGAGGAAGCAGTAGATCCCCCAGCCGATACTGCACGCCCGGGCAGCTGAATTTTCAGCTTGGGCGAGGGGGACTGCTGTGGCTTCCGATAGTCCAGAAAGGACGTCTGGGTAGCCACAGCAACCTTCAGTGGTGCATGTCCCCGCTGCACCACCTGCGCATAGCCGCCCTTCCGCAAGAAAGCGAAACGGCGACGTGCCTCTTGGTATGTCAAGTTTTCTTTTACTTTGAGTGCTAAAACTTCTTTCTCATCTTTCCATACCCTACATGCTCTGGAGTATGCCGGGTGGGCCTCGTTGCAGTTTGCGCACTGTGCGTTGTTTGTGCAAGAATCTGTCTTGTGGTCGGTTTTACTGCATTTCGCGCATGTGGCTTTCCCGCGACAGTTCTGGGAGCCATGTCCGTATTTCTGACACTGGAAACATCTCCGGGGGTTAGGGATATACGGCCGAACCCTACAGCGGAGGTATCCGGCGTTGACAGATTCAGGAAGTGTGGTGGCTTCGAATGTCAGAACAATGTGTTTTGTTCTTATTTCCTGCCCGTCACGTCGCATGCAGATACGCCTTGCAGCCACGACTCCTTGGTCAGAAAGACCTTCGGCAATTTCATTGTCTGTTGTCTCTAGAAGGTCTTCCTCAGAGATTACTCCCTGGATCGTATTCAGTGTGCGATGTGGCGTTACTGATACCTTATGGTCGGACACTGAACGCAGTGCAAGGAGCGCCGTACTCTGCTCGCTGGTCTCAACTTCTACCAGAAGGTCGCCAGAAGACATTTTTTTGGCTTTGAAGTTCTTTCCCACAACACTTTCAAGTACTTTTGCAACGAGGAAAGGCGATAATTTTGAGAGCTGTTTGTCACTTTCGGAGTGAATAACCAAAAACTTTGGGTACTTGGAATGGATATATGGAGTCTTCTCTGGGATGAAAACTTCGGTGCGGACTCTTTTGGGAGCCCGATCAGGTTGGTTTGACTTGGAACCCATAAAGATGGGGAGGTTTTCAGAAACTGTGGCGCACCGCCCACCACCGAGCCCAACAAGGGGGTAGGTAGCACCCCATAGCAAGTATGGCTTGGCTGGGTATGCTACTCTACCAGTGCTACCCAGTAACTATAACCGAGTGTGGTTCAAGAGAGGTATCTGTCGCCACCCAAGGTTAGCCCTTGCCGCCTAAGAAGGTGAAAAAGGAAGGAAGAGAGTGTAGAGAAAAAGAAAAAAGAGGTGGAAGGAAAAGTGAAAGAAGGAAGAACAGGGTAGAAGAGGCGACTGACTGAATCATCCTGGTCGGGCCAAGCCAGGACACCCGTCTACGAGAAGCAGGGGCCGAAGCGGTGTATTGCCTCGCCCGGGGGGCCCCGAAGGGTCCAAACATACCCCGGGCTCAGCTCAACCACCAGGGTCCCCTTTTCCCCGGACACGGGTACGCCACGCACAGCCAGACGTGGGTGGGCGAACCCACATGGCTCGGGGTTCGTAGTGACGCCACTCACCAAGCACCTACCGAAGTAGGTGCCCCCTGCGTGCGGGTATGGTGGCCCACGCGGCTGGGGTCCGTGGTGACGCTACTCACCAAGCACCTAGCACCTAAGGTGCAGGCGCCCCCTGCGGAGCTCGGGGTCCGTGGAGACGCCACTCTCCAAACACCTGCTTTCACAGGTGCCCCCTGCGGGGCCGAATGGTTTCGAGCAGGCCGTTCCAGTCCACAGTCCTGTAAAGCGGGAAAAAAGATTTAAAGAGATGCTGTATTTCGGGTGAAGAAAAAGGCCAACTTTTGCATGGTGGTCAATACGAGGATGATATGCGATGAGGTGGTAAGATGAATGAATGTGTAGATGATCGTCGAAGTAAAACCTGTAGAAAAGACATAATTTAGCGATGCACCTGCGTGAACACAAAGGGGTTAATGATAAATTTTGTTTAAGTTCAATAACACTAACCAAACCTAAGAGTATTGAGGCGTTATAAAGCGATGGCACGAGTTTGAACTGATTCTAAGTCGGATACAAGGTATTTAAGATGGGGGTCCCAGATTGACGATGCATATTCTAGTCTTTCTTGTCGGTCAATGCAGCGGACCAGGGGCATACTGTGCCGTCTTTGTTGCTTTTTCGCGCGCGCTATATTCGCAGTGTTAAGTGACCTTCACTTCAGCAGGGACATAGGCCGCCGTAAATGCCGTTTTCTTTTGTGCCGCGCCTTATACGCGAAGGCACGCTGATGCCAGTGTTTTGTTTGGCCGTCGCCCTTTCCGAGAGATTATGTACTAACTAGCTCAACTTTACGGTGCTTATGCTCTTCGTTCGCTCAACACGGCTACTATGCTTTCAACGGCAACGCGTAGTGAGCCCATCCGATCCAAGCGGACAAGGACAACCCTTGCCTTGTCCGTTTCCCCGCTACTAGAGACAAGAGTCAACAAGTCAGCGTTGTCGACGTCTGCAAGTCGCACCGAAGTCGCGGGCAATAGAACGTGATTCAGTGCCTGGCGTCTTCACGGACACACACAAGATCGTTGTCGTTAGCTGGACGGAGAGCTATGGCCCTTAAATTTAATTCAGACCTTGCTCAAGAAACAAGTATCCGGAAGGAGTGGACCTCCAATCAAGCCGCATCATGGTGAGACATCGAGCAACTCGCATCATTTCTTTCTGTCCTTTGTGCGCGAAATGTTATGTATGTTTACAAAGCAAATTATCAGATAAGCGTTTAGTGAGGGGTGTGCAGAATATTCGGTGTTTCGAATAACAGATTGAATATTACCTATTCAATTCATTAATCAATCAAATAAAAATTTTAAAGTTTCAATTTTTTTATAAAATTTGTTGAATACTTGTTACAGTGTTGCGCCGAGGGTTTACTTCACAGGCATCCACAACGCCGCGGCAGCCATAGCCTGCATGCTGCACCCACAAGATGACCATACGTACCTCTCTCCTAGACGATGATTATCACCGTCGGTAGCAGCAGTGCTCTCTATACGTACATTACTGCTGACTCCATTAGGGACCACTGTGTTAAGTACAACCCGCGTAAGCGAGTCGCCGAAGGCGAGACAGGCGGCGATCGACACGCTTGACTGTTCGCTCGGTCAGTCGCGCGATGAGGCAAGCCGCATGAAAGTGGCGTGAATAAGCAACCAAGGCGATGAGGATGTTTTCTAGAAATCGAAACACCGTGCGGCGAGGACGAGCCAAAGTGAAAATCTCCGTCGCTCGATGCTGAGCTCTCGTTGCTCGCTAAATCACCCATGCGGTTCAGCCTTTAGGAACAGCTTTCGCACGAGGCTGCTCGTGCTTGCCTCCAGAAAGTGTGTCGAGACGTTTCAGAACTGGTTGCAACGGTGTCGTCGCTCTGTGTAAGCGAAGTAGAAGTGGGAAGTTGTTGGAAGAGAAAGCGTAGTAGGGTGTGGAAGTTTTCGACGCTCCCATACAGCCAGTGAAGAAGCAACAACAGCTGCTAGTGTCGAGTCTTTCCCAACACTTTCCATGGTTGTTCCACTTGTTCAGTGTGTTAAGATTTTGCTTTTTGAGGGTGCAAGTGGTGCGAGACCGTGCAACTGAAGTGTGAGCACGCGTTCTACTACCAGGTGCAGGGACAAATGATGGTGACCGGGCACAGGTGGTGCGTCTTTGTTTTCTGGATAAACAACGCCACTGATGCCAATTCGACGCACATTGAGACAGTCGCCCCATCACGAGTAGTTTGTCAGTAAGGAGCTACTCCCCGGCTTGCTGTATTTTGCCGAGCGTGCTTTCGGTTTCCCGAGATGATCACTAAGCGCACCCAGCGACACAAGGACCTGGCAAGGGGAAAGTATGTCTCTTCCAGAAGTTTCGCAAGTGAGCCTACAGGGCAGAGGACAATCCTGGCTTGAGGAAAACGTTCGGGAAACTGAAAAGTGGAGACTCTGGATGACCAAAACGCAAAACGGCGCTTGTGCGTTTCGGAATCTGCCGTGTCTTGACGAATACGCAAAAAAAGAAAACCAGGTCTCAAAGCTAGCCCTCACATTTTATTGAAATCAACAGCCCCTAATGCGCTGGCAAACAAGTATACAAGGTTGGTTGGGACAGGCTATCAAACATATTTACATTTCTTTCAACTGTTTATGCAACAAAAAACTGCACATGCCTGCTCAAGGCCAAGGTGTCCAAGTCAAATTTAGGGAACTTCCCGACTCTGGCCGTCAGTAACCTATTCCAACAAAGCACACATCTCCAGATAAGCTTCAAGTGTTAATGAGAAACCCGGCTCTCTGTATACTGCGCAACGGCGCTTTCTCACATTGTACTCAAACAGGATATTGACCAGTACAGCCTTTCGAATACTTTTGTTTGTGCAACGAAGAAAACCTAAGTGCCAAACAATCAAATTCTTAAAAAGTAGTTTAGCTAATTCAGTTATTGTATATACTCAATACAGGTGGACCATTGTTCTGGCTGCAGTATTCTCTAAAACTAGGGGAGCAAGAAATATCGTAATCATAAATACTTGTCATAAATAATCATAAATCCTAAATCTAAATACTAAATAGATGCACCAAAATAATATATTTGTAACAATGAGAGACCTGTAATAGCGAGCAAAATTTCGGAGAGGATAAAGCTGTTTGAAGTATGCCAGTGAGTCAACAACTTCTCCCGAGCACACAGAAGCAAAGCGGTGAAGCTTTATGTGTGCGCAGAGCAGTGGTAGAAGCTAGATATGGCCAGGCTGTCCGTTTATATTTAATTAGTTTGTTTTTATCCTCGGATATTTCTTTTTCTTTAATACAAGGGTCGGCCTATATTCAGAAATTATGTTATGTTCTAGTAAATATGATAGCTAAAATCAGGAAAGTGCACACAAACAATGGGTCTAACTTGGTTGGACAGTAGTGATGAAATTATAATGTAAGCAGCCAATTGATTGCCTCATATTATGATTAAAAACGATAAATACATCATACCGTTTGGGCCTAGTGCACTGCTTGTGAAAAACTTCGAAACACGGTAGTCGAAGATTAGGCTAATGTTTAGAGAGTGGTTGGACTGGCTTTGCAATGGCAGCCTTTGGCCCGCACTGTAAAGGAGCAATTTAGTGGATGCTGAACCGAAATTCGAGATTTCACAAAATAAGGCCGCAGACGCCTTCGGCAGGACGCTACCAACCCAAAACATCACTTCATACAGCAATATCTCAAACTGATGGCGTGCTTTTGGACAAAAGAGTGCGACTGAGCGGAGAATGCGGCAGTGGCCGCTCTCGGGGAACAGTTGAGAATGAGAGAAACGGCTGTCCTTCTCTCCTCCTCAGTTCGGTTCACCTCCTCGAGGGGACAGAGAAGGAAATGAGAATCTGAACGTGACTGGAGCCTCGTGTGCGTCGTTCAATCGCTCACTTCTTTCCCAAAAATGCGGCCATCCATTCAAAATACTGCGGCAGAAGTGATGTTATGGAGGTGTGTAGTGTCGACCTGTTGCACCTGGCTTGTTTTAGAATATCCAAAATTTTGTTGCAGCATCCTTTAACGTGCATCATTCAGCATGCATGCTAAAGAAGTCGTGCAAAGTGATTTGTTCTTTCACAGAACTTTTCACTGCTTTACGGCATTTACACAGGGAAGTTAACATGTTTTGACTGTGACGCTACTCATTCCTAGTTAGTGGCTCCCGGAAATCGCTCAAGAAACAACAAACTTGAAAAGACCTGGTTAGCAATGTCGATCATTGTGATGGGGAACGGACGATCTAGAATGTGAAATACAGATGATGCCAGTATATTGTTTTCAGGAAAAAACATTCATAATTTAATTACCGAAGCAAATATATGCCTCAGAAAACTTGGTGGACTGTTTCCAATTATCTAAAAATTAATTAAACTAAAACAAATGCCATTGTCTTCAAACCGAAAGGTACAGTGTGTAAGGCCACCACAAAATAAATGATGAATTCCACAAAGATTAAGCTTGCAGCTACTGTTAAAACATTAGGCGTGATTTTTCACGAACATATGTTGTGGGACTCGCACGTTCAAGATCTTACTCTCAAACTTTCGAGCGTCGTAGATATTCTATATAAGCATCGCTATATATTACCAACTCGTGTAAAACTTTTGATCTACAGTGCATCATACTGTCATCTAGTTTGGGGAAATACGACAAGTACTAACGTTGGTAAGTTCTTGGAGAGGTTCACTCTACACGTCCGATTCGCAGCATAGCTTTCGCTGCAACCATAGCTACGAGACTGCCTTTGCCACGGTGATACATTTCGTAAGCAATCATATGGACGATCACGTCTCTACCGACCTCGTTTAACTTCTAATTGAAAAACTCACTGGAGTAGGCATCTGTGGCCCTCTTCTTGTCTGGCTCACAGGGTTTCTTCACGGCTGTAGCCAGCAGGTTCTATACGGAAATTCGTGCTCGGCGGCGCCTGCGGTCTCGTTGGGAGTTTCTCGAGGCTCGGTGCTAGGCCCGACCCTATTTTTGCTCTACGTGAGCGACATGCCTCGAAATGACAAATGCGCTTCTAGTTCGGTACGCAGACGGCGTCCATTGTGGCATCCATCTCGTTGCCTACCGATTCTAGCTGCCTGACAAAAATTGAGAAATGGACACAAACGCAGCACCTCCAGATCCACCACGACCAAAAGTGGCGTAATTCGATTTGCCAACAGTAGAAAGAGCGACAATCCCTGTTACACCGTGGCCGGCTCTCCACTTCCAGTCTCCGACTCCATGTGCATCTTGGGCGTCACACGTTGTGGGTCTTGTCTCGAAAGCCAGGAGAACACTGGGTTTTATAACTAGAGTCACAAAACCATGCAGACCGGAAGCTCTGCGGTTGCTATATACCAGCTCATGTTTACAAACAACCCGGCGTGCCCTCTCTTTTTTCTCCCTTTCTCTCGTGCTTGCGCAGTGGTTCGTGGTCAAGAGGCTCGGCGTCCTGTGTAAACAAGCCCTTGGTATACATTGTTGCTTTTCACCTTATGCCATGTATTTCGCTTCGTATTGTTTTTCCTACGTGCCGACTGCAATGTCAAACCCCCAGCGGCCTCAGCGAAGCAGACAAAGCCCGTTACGACGAGAAGCTGTGCGTTAACAGTGTGGACTACGGCGATCCGTACGGCGTGGACGCCTAGGAATGGACGTTGACGGGTCAGCGGTGACCCCATTACAATGATAAACATCACAGTTTATCTGCTTTTTACGCCCGAGTCGGTTTACGCCAGACACATTGCAGGCATACAAGCCTTAAAGGCCTACAACTACTTCGAGTCAGGTAAACAGGGCTGCATTCCATTGCCTACGAAGCCAGCTGGTGCAGTTTTAGGCCAGAGTTGAGACATGAGACAAATATATTATGTTTCAAGCGTACTAGGGACTGAATTTGAATGATTTGCATCACAGAGCAAATAATGCAGGGAAGTGTTGAGAACTGATGTAGGTCACCGCGAGATCCTTAACCTCTGCTGCAGCCATGTTTCGTTGGTGCTGTACATACCTCACTGGTGTGCTCACTCTGGTGTGCTCAATCTAGTTATTAAGGTTTTGTCCGTGTCGTTTGTTGATTTTGTCGTTCATATGTCTGTGGTTTAAAACTGCGTTTCTAGCACAGCTATGAGTTTTACGTGCCAATGCTTACCCTGCGTTTCTGTTCATTCCATCTGTGTGTATTCCACCCACACCCAGCAGGAACAATCCTCATTCAGAAGTAGCGTACAGTAAAAATCCAGTCGGCAAGGAGGCCTAGTTGTTACAAAACACGTCTAACTGCTCGTGCAGAATGTCTCGTTCTCAGGAATATAGCCTGCTTGACTGCGCATTGTAGAGTTGTGCTGTGTACTTGTAGAGTGAGTAGCAAAACATGCGATCACAGGTGTCTCCATTTTCTGCCGACAACTGACGGGCTCTTATCGAAGCTAGTAGCTGGTGTGGTGTGCTTGCCTGAGGCATCCACGCATACTAGTAGAATTCGGTGTTGACAGCTACCTAACCATGTACTTTGAAGTAAGAAGAGCAAACGATTTATTTGCATGCTCTCACATATTTGTTGTGTTGTGCCTACATGCGTGCACATTTAAATTCACGTATCACATTCCTTCCCCCTACTTGCAAGTCTGAGGCTGCTCTCTTGATATTATTCTCAAACATAGGATGTCGTGGACAGGATGATCATTGTAAAACACCGCCATGGTGTCAAAACTAATAGGGTATTTGGTTGAGAGTTGTCACCATTTCACGAACCATAAATAGTGTATTGGTTTTGTACGCTTGTCATGGCCACGTGCAAATGTCAAGCTGCTGCAAAAGGCAACCGGCCCATCCCATGATTCATGGGTGTGCCTGGATCACAAAACAGGTCAGGTGTACTGTGGCCACTGCACATGGACAGTGGGGTAAGTTTGTTCATAGCTGCACCTGCGGCGTAGCATTTTCCAAAAGCATCATTTGCTTCGTATAGATGAAAGCTGATTTAACTAAGCGATGTTTACCCTTTCCTTGCAGTCTATGTGAAGTCTGTAGTCACGTGGTAGCGCTTTTGTTCAGTGGGGAATACACTGCCAGAGTGTCACAAGAAGACTAATGCACCTTCCAGCCTTGTGCATGGTCTAGGACTGTCGCAAGAAAGGTCTGTTACAGTACTCATGCATTTCGTAGATATGAACTCTTGTCACATATTTTTAACCATTCCAGATACTGGTGTCTGGAACCATATGTGACAGGTTGCATAACTAAATTACAGCTGACTTTCGTGCACGGAAAGGGACCTTCATATCACATTCAACCTGCATTCGTGAATTCTGCATTCGCAGCATAAAATGCGTGCTCAGTCATGCTAGGGTTAGAGGTACTTTGCTATGAGAATTATCATGTAGGCTAACCCAACATCTCAACAAAATGTCCGCATTTTAATTCTTGTCAGTGGACCACATTCCCTTTGCCTGAGCAAACAGTCTTCAGTGTCTGAGGGCATAATCCAAAGAGCGTTTCAGAATTCTGACAAAATTAACTGGACCAAAATTATGCTTGTGCTTTTTGGTGACAGCATTGACTGTCTCGCGATCAAATGTATCAACGCAACGAACGAGCTGTAGCGATCACAGTACAGCATGTCTGTGTTCAATCTGTTATCCACATATTGCAATGAATCTTTAACTCTATTGCTCAGCTTCATTCCACCTAGTTGCCCCTTTAGATTGCCGCTGTAGTTTTCTTTGCTGTTGTAGCGCCATGAACCCTTGATCATCAGTGCATATCCAGGCATAAATGGTGGATATGAAGGGCTGTACTTAATAATTATGATACTAGTTTATTTCTTTTGATTCGTGTGCTGCGATAAAAAGTTTCTAGATAAAACACAAGTTCAGTAGCAGCGAAGTGTGTAAAATCAATGTGCACTCATACAATCTTTTATTATACTTTGACAACTTGAGATGCATGCCTTTAAAAAGAAAGGGCGATGTAAATCTGGATGTCTACACCACAGGAAGACATGGTCCCTGAGCACCAACTGGACCTCAGACAAGCCCGGAATGCCAAGCCGAACCCTACTCGAAAAGCCAAACCATGTGTCCGAGGACTCCAGCTCACCGACAAAGCCCTCTTCCAAGAAACTCACCGGCTGAACCCTCAAGCAGTTGTCCTGAGGTCCATCACAAAGATGAACGATGAGGACACTGACTCGAGCTTCAGAAGACGAACAGTCATACACATTCTTGAGGCAAGCTAATGCTCATTCCTGTTACTAAATTTGGCACATTGATACTTTCGCCTGTAGGTTTCTACTTTACCTGCTGGACACTGCTGAACTAAATCCCACTCCATAGCTTCGCAATTTAGAACGGCTACGATCCAGTTCATCCGAAGACTGCGTAAAGGCTCCTTTAGAGGAGACAGCAGCAACGCGCTGAATTCATAAACGACGTGTTTATTGGCACTAGAAAACAGACAACACTTTGCACTGTCGGCCAAAAGTAACTGGGTGCATATGACTGTGGACTGCATATGCACCTCGATGACTTCTCTGCATCTTTCTATCATAGTAAGTCGGTGTGCTTTCCTTTGCTGTTGTGCACCTTCTGGGAAGAACATGTTCAGAACATTTAGGTTGCACGAGCCTTGTTGATTGACACAGGAATGATCTTACTTCTTCAGAAATGCAAGGGAAGAAATAAAATTATGAATGTATTGTCTCAAGAATGTGACAAACGTCGCCTATCTTCATCGTGTTATAATGTTTATAAATATTGCATTTTTAAGGAAAGTCAGGCGAACGGGATCAACGAGGACTTCAGCTCCTGCACGACATGTTAGTGCCCATGGGAGAAATTGGGAGGGTAGAAAAGAGCACGAGACGGCAGACAGCAACACTGATGTGGCAGGAGGTTCGCTACAACAGGATAACCGCCTCCATCATAAACAAGGTTTGTAAACTAATGACACTGGCTCAATTTTTGTGTCAGTATGCCGAGCACGTGCCTTTTACAGGTGCGCAAAATGCAATACTCTACATCACCAAAGGCCGTCCTTGACCTTGTTCTGCTAAGAACTCGCCACTGACCATCGAGGCTATCTGCTGGGGTATCGAGAAGGAGCCCGAAGCCAAAGAGGCTTATCAGAAGCTCATGGAGGCGCGCCACAGATGACTTCAGACCTTGCAGTGTTGGGTTCATGATCAACAACAGAGTAGTACCTGCAGCAATTATTCTGCGTGTTTGAATGTGCAACGGAAGACAAAGCTCGCACAGCTTTCTTAATTTATATCTTAATCAGCTGGTGCCAACAACTGAAGCACTGTTCCCTTGTTCCATTTCACAGCATCACAAGGAGTTGTAATGGTTGTAGTAAAGGGGTGTCCAAACCGGAATTGAAGAACGGAGCCACGGAACGGTCAGAACAGACCACAAAGAGTGCCTTGCTAAAACAACTGTTGTCGCAGCCCAAATCCCAAACAAAAGAAACGCTATGGGAAGCGTTGGACAGCTTTTTGATGAGTTATCGCAACATGCTGCATTCCATAACAGGGAAGACACCGTTGGATTTCTTTTTAAATCAGCAACCGAGGGTCACGCTGTCTTTTTTAAGCCCAATTTTGTTCGGAATATGCGCGATAAAACACAAACAGCAGAAACATTGGAGCGTCAAGCACGCATTCGCTGTTGGAGAGAAAGTGTTTGCTAAGTGTGTGAGTGGCGAGAACATCTCCTGGGACGCACGGCACGGTGACACAGGCTGTCGGTTCAGTGAGCGTATCTTGTTACGCGTGGCTGAGTGGTCAGATTCGGTTTATGCACGCAGACCATATGGCCAGCATGCCCTCGCACGACCGGTTGCAACTGAACCAGTGAGTGTGCGTGGCGACAAAGACAAGTTATGCCGTGCGACGAAAGCAGCCATTGCTGGTGCCCCCATCATCAGGACAATGCATCTGAGACCAGCGCACTGCTCTACAAATGCAGACGCGCCCCCTACCTTGACAACGAATCAGCACGGTCATCACCGATCCACCAGACGTCCGACCGCGTTTCCTATGCCCGATGATGGGGAACCCAGCAGCTGGACTCAAGGCAAGCCTCACATCGTGTTGCAACGTGGTGTGTGTGAACGACGTCCCCCGACCAGTTTCAACACAAGAACTTTCGAAACTGGCAAAAATGCAAGCATGGAGGGAGTGTCATAGCGTGAGCGTCTTATCAAGCAGATGAGTGCACACGGCTCTGTGAGACATCGCTTCTAAAGGATATAAGAATCAAACAAATCTTGTCAATAAATGTTTTTGGGTGCGACTCAGCTCGAACCGAGGTTGCTCGCCTGCGTTATCTCAGCTTTTATGCTCAGTTTTAGGCTTCAGTATGTACTTTGCACAGTGGTGCTGCTCGCGTGCAGTGTTATTACAGGGCAACTCCACTCAAAAGTCGACCCTATCAAAATGACTGATATTAGTTAGTTATTTTGGGGTTTAATGGCGCAAGAGCTGCGTGTGCCATCTGCGCCAAACGATAGTAAAAATCAGCATACTTTGGTGAGGGTTTTTCCCAAGCGCTACCTAGGACTTGGTAAAGCTATATTTGGTATAAAATGCCAATGCTAGTAAGAAAGTCTATTACCCTGCTAAAAGGGATTATGGGATTCTCACCCAGCAGAAGGGCCGGATGAAACGGGATATGTTGTCGAAACAACTCGGGAAAATAAACACGATGCTTAGGCTCCAGGGCGGGACAAGACCACAAGATATGTAAGATTGTAAGAGTATCACCACATTGATCACAAATAGGTGGATCTTCCCCCCAAAGCAGGTACTTATGAGTAATAAAGGAATGCCCAATTCTCAGACGGCACAGCAAGGTTTCATAAAGACGACTCTTGCACGAAGAGCTTTCCCAGGCTCCAAGAACAGGCTTTGTAACGTGGAGCTTGTTTTCACACTCCCTGTCCCATTCCGACTGCCAACAACGAAAAATTGATGACTTTACTAAAGGCTTTATATCCTGATATGGTAAACAGGAAGACGATTGGACAAGGTTTCCCGCAGACCCTGCAAGCCTGTCGGCCTTCTCGTTGCCCTGTATGCCAACGTGACTAGGTACCCAACAAAATATTATGCTTTGACCGTCATGTAGAGCAGTGTTGAGTTTACTCTGAATTTGTTGTACAAGCATGTTTTTAGTGTCTTTGAGAGAGCAAACTGCAACAATCACACTCTGAGAATCAACAAACAGAACAGCCCTAGTTATTTTCTTATGTAGAATGTAGTCTATTGCCATTGATACTGCGTAGAGTTCTGCGGTAAAAATGCTGGCAAACGAATTAAGTCGCTTAACTTTAGAGAAGTGTTCTGAATACACAGCACAGCCAACAAAAGATGAAGTCTTGGCACCATCCGTGTAAACTTGAAGATAACCATCATACCTGATTTGTACTTCACAAAACTCTTGCAGTATTACAGCATGGGAAACGCCATGTTTGTTAAATTTTGTGAGCGACCAGTCACAGGCAACTGGCAGTGTCTTCCAGGGAGGAATACGGTCATCGACATTTCGAATGAGGCCGACCTGGTCCAATGAAAGATGCAGTGAAGTGCAGAGTTCTTCAATGCGGGAGCTTAATGGTGTCACAATACTTGGCTTGTTGTTAAAGAGACGGGAAAACCTCGACCTTGTAAGGGAAGAGTAAGTGGGGTGTTGAGGGTCAGCCAGAATCTTAAAAGCATACGTTAGGCTAAGATAGGTACGTCGTTTGTTCAGTGATAGCTCATTAGCTTCTGCATACAAACTGGAGACAGGGGACGTCCGGAAAGCACCAGTCGCTAGTCTCAACCCAAGGTGGTGAACTGGGTCCAACATCCTGAGGGCAGATGGCCGGGCCGATCCATACACTACCGCACCATAGTCAAGACGAGATCTTACAAGGGCATTGTACAACCGTAGAATACATTTTCTGTCAGAACCCCAAGACTTGTGAGATAGAACTTTCAAAAGATTCATAGACTGAAGACATTTAGTTTTTAAAGCTTTCAGGTGTGAAATAAAATTAAGCTTTTTATCAAATATTACACCAAGAAATCGGTGCTCCTTTCTAACAGGGATAGGGGTTCCGTTTAGTTCCAGTGATGGGTCCAATGACAGCCCACGACGCAAAGAAAAGGGCACACAGACTGTTTTGGATGCGGAGAACCGAAACCCGTTCTCGTCAGCCCACTTGGAAAGTTTGTTTATGGCTATCTGCAATTGGCGCTCACAGCTGGCAAGGTTACAAGAGGAAGACGAGATCTGTATATCATCAGCGTAAAGAGAGTATGAAACAGAAGGAGGTAGCAGTCGTGCAATTGAATTCATTTTTAGCACAAATAAAGTCACGCTCAAGACTCCTCCCTGAGGGACTCCATTTTCTTGCACGTAGGAATCGGATAGGTTGGAGCCAAGACGAACTTGAAAAGTCCTGTTTGTTAGATATTCCCTTATGCATTGCAGCATACGGCCACGGATGTTACATGCATACAGATCTTGAAGAATCCCATGTCTCCACGCTGTATCATATGCCCTCTCCAAATCGAAGAAAACTGCAACACAGTGCTGCCGGTTTACAAATGCCTCACGTATCACAGTTTCCAAGCGTACCAAGTGATCGAGAGTAGAACGACCTCGGCGGAATCCACACTGGTTGTTATCAAAGGCCCTCTGCTGTTCCAATACATACACCAGTCGCCTGTTTATCAGCCTTTCAAACGTTTTTCCGAGGCAGCTCGTCAGTGCGATTGGGCGGTAACTTGATGGCTGTGAAGGATCTTTATTAGGTTTTAGAAGGGGAATAATATGTGCATGCCTCCAAGTCTGAGGAAAACAAGCCTTTTCCCATAAAGAATTAAAAAAAGAAGAAGGTTTTCAAGGGATTCCGTGGACAGGTTACGAAGCATTTCATAGTGAAGCCCATCGGGCCCAGGAGCAGATAGCTTTTTTATATTAAGGGCCATCTCAAGTTCGTATCGCGTAAATGGCCGATTATAAGAGGCTGCCTTTCCTCCAGTTACAACTAACTTTTGTTGCTCCGCACGGGCTTTAAACTGTGCGAAGTTAGCACTGTAGTTGGCTGAGCTAGATGAATTATAAAAATGTTCCCCGAGGATGTTAGCTATGTCTTTTAATGACGAACAAGGAGCATTAAACGTTGGGATGGCAAAGCATCTATAATCCCCATTTACTTTCCTATATCTGTCCCAGGCCTCTTTGGCAGGGACAAAACTAGTTAGAGAAGACAAGTACTTCATCCAAGACTTCCGTTTTGCCCGCTTCCTAGTCCAACGAGCCTTAGCTTTTCGGCGCCTGAACTCCACAAGGTTGTGTGAAGTGGGGTACCTACGAAATCTTTCCCAGGCCCTGTCTTGATCTGCCAGGGTTGTGGCACACTCCTTGTTCCACCAAGGTTTGCATTTTTTTGGCACATTACCAGAGGTTTGTGGAATAGAGCGCTGAGCAGCCCTTAGTATCTGCTCAGTAACATGAAGTGTAGCGTTCTCGGGGGACATAGAAGAAAGAATCGAAGGATCTAAAGTGGAGTGAAGATTAAAAAGCGTCCAGTCAGCCTTGTCTAACTTCCACCTAGGGACACGCTTTAAAAGATTAGGTAATGGAACGGTACTTTCTAAAACAATAGGATAATGATCACTTCCAAAAGGATTACGGAGAACCTTCCATGAAAAGCAAGGAAGTAATGAAGGTGAAGCGATAGAAAGATCAATAGATGTGAATGAGTTGTGTGCCGCACTAAAAAAGGTTGGCTCTTTCCCATTAAGAAGACACAGCCCAGAAGACAATAAAAGACGTTCAATAACACCACCCCGGGGGTCTTGACGGGTACTACCCCACATGGGATGATGAGCGTTAAAATCACCCAAAATTAAAAACGGTTGAGGAAGCTGTCCTACAAGTCCCTGCAGCTCTTGAAGATTCAAAGGAACATTTGGTGGTAAGTATAAAGAAACAAGCGTTACAAGGCGGTCCACGAGGAGACGCACTGCAACAGCCTCCAGAGGTGTGCGGAGTGGAACTTGAGAACAAGCGACTTCACTCCGCACAACTACTGCAACCCCACCAGAAGGAGTGGAAGAGGGACGGTCTTTCCTGAAAACCTGATGACGTCTTAAAAGGTTAAAAGAATTAGAGTGAAGATGGGTTTCTTGCAAGGCAAGAGCGATGGGCCGAAGCTCATCCATGAAATGATTGACATCATCAATATTTCTTAAAAGACCACGACAGTTCCATTGCATAAAATGTAACTTCGTCATATATTAAAAAGTGTGTAAATATGTAAATATAAGAAGATAAAACCTAGCAAAATAAATGAAACTATGGAGAGCCAACTCGAGCTAGGTGGAAGATGTGACCACAATACGGCAGCTATAGGGGCCATCACTTGGGCGCTACTACAGGTTGCTTCTTTTTAAATTTACGAGAAGCTGTCTCCCATTCCATACCATCCTGGTCGGACCCAGGAGTAGACTGACTGTCAGCATCAGTTGATATCTCCATGTCCTGGGAAGTGTCTGATGGATGGAGTATGACGGAACTGGTCCGGCCTGGCACGCGCGGGGGAAAACCCCGGCCACGACCGGATGAAGGAGTGGCGGACGAACTGGGCGAGGGGTCACCCAAGCTCGTCTTGACACCCCCTTTCACAGGAGCTGCATGGGTACCATGCTGCTCCTTCGGTAGGGGGCCCTCTCCAGCGAGCCGGAGCGAGAAACTCGCTCCCTCTCCCTAGAAGGGGACCTAGGAGAGGGGGCAGGCGCGGCTGCTGCCGGCCTGTCCTTGGATGGAGGGGCAGCCTGCGTGCTACCACCAGGGGCTGGAGGAAGCTGCTGCTGCCCTGGTCGGGGAGCCGGGGCCCTAAGGTCGGCCGCCAAGATCTCGGGAGAGACCTGGGTGGCTCTTGACTCCGAGCGCGGTGCAGGGCCCCTGCGCACCGCCTCAGCATAACTACCCTTTGACAAAAAGGAAAAACGCTTTTTTGCTTCTATGTATGTAATATTTTCTTTGACTTTAAGGGCAAGGATATCTTTCTCTTGCTGAAAGAAAGGACAGCTGCGGTAGTAAGCGGGGTGTGGTCCACCGCAGTTAGCGCAATGGGCCACGGCCTCGCAAATGTCGGAGACGTGGCCTTGACTTCCACACTTTGCACATGTCTCCCTTCCGCGACAGCTGCGTGATCCGTGGCCAAAACGCTGACAACGGAAGCACCGCTGCGGGTTGGGCACATAAGGGCGGATGCGGCAATTAAGGTACCCTGCTTTTATTGTCTCTGGTAGAGTGTGCCTCTCGAAAGTCAAAATAACATGCTTGGAGGGAATTTCTTCACCATTCTTTTTAAACATTATTCGTTTGACAGCGACGACACCAGAGCCTTCGAGGCCCTCAAGAAGTTCGTCCTCACTGGTATGAAGGAAGTCATCCTCAGAGAGAACACCACGAATGGTGTTAAGTGTACGGTGAGGGCTCACCGACACTTTCAAGTCAACAATGTTGGTCATCTTGGAAAGTGCTTCACTTTGTTTTTTTGTTTCTACCTCCACAAGGAGGTCTCCACAGTGGAGCTTCTTAGCCTTATAGGAGAACCCTACAAGGTGCTCGAGAACTTTAGCTACAACAAAGGGTGATAGCTTTGCAACTGATTTCTGTTCATCCAGCGAATGAATGACAAAAAACTTTGTAAAGGTTTCTTCCTTGGAGTCTTTTTCAATGGTTTTTTGTTCAAGGCAGCGCCTTTTAAAGGCGTGCCCTGAACGGGGTTTGGAGGGGTGGGGCGCCATAGGAGGGCAAAGAGTGTTCAGAATCCGCGGTGCACCGCCCACCACCGAGCCCAACAAGGGGTTAGGTAACGCACCATAACAAGAAGGGCTTGGCTGGAGACGTTACGCTAACAGTGCTGCCGGGAAACTATACCCAAGTGTGGGTCAAGACAGAGGTCCATTGCCACCCAAGGTTAGCCCTTGCCGCCAAAGAGGGGTGAAAAAGGAGTAAGATTAGTGAGAGAGAAGTAAAGGAAACAGGAAAGGTAAAAGTGAAAGATCGGAGGGGATAGTAGAAGAAAGGGCGACTAGACTGAATCATCCTGGCCGGGCCTTACCAGGACTCCCGTCTATGAGAAGCGGGGGCCGAAGTGGTGTATTGCCTCGCCCGGGGGGCCCCGAAGGGTCCAAACCTACCCCGGGCTCGGCTCAACCACCAGGATGCCCTTTTCCCCAGACACGGGAAAGCCACGCACAGCCATACGTGGGCGGGCGAACCCGCATGGCTCGGGGTCCGTGGAGACGCCACTCCAAACACTGCTTATGCGCGCTTCCTGCTTGGAAAATGACTGATATCGCTTTAGGGGGTCACAATACGGTCATACCCAAAATATCACGTCAAGCCGCCGCCGCATTACTGATTAAAACCAATATTAAAATGTTCTCCCGGCTCGGTTGGCGGCCCAAAGTAGAGTGAACTTCTGGCACCAGGTGAGCTAGTGAAGCAACACTCGGCAATGACGTAGGTTCAGTCCTACGCTCTCCGCACAGATGCCACAGACGCTTCGTTTCCGTGGCATTCTGTGATTCTGCTGGACGGCAAGAGGTGCCTACCACGTTATCCTGTGTTCTATTTTTATTGGCGGCCGTGCAGTTCATTTAACTCCAGCATTGCTTCCATGCTGACAGCGCGGAAGGCGAAGCGGTGCGCACGTCGCTCACGCGCGTGTTGTGGTGCTAGAAACTCGCCGGATTCGAGTTGGGCAATGTCGAGCAGACTTGTAGTGCTGTGGGTTGCACCAACAATCCGGTGCGCAACCCAGAGCTGCGGTTCCACTAGTTCCGCAGACCGGAAGAGGCACATGGTGTGGGTCGTAGGTCGAAGCCGTGGGCCGACAGACTTCGGGAGACCATCGACTCCGAGCTCCAACGCAAAGCTCGCACCCAGCACTTTACGTCGAGACACCTACACACGCGGACTGCTGCGGCTGCGAACTGGTTGCGGGTTTCTCCACGAAATACGCGTCTTTGAAAGAACAATCGCGGCTGTTCGGCACACCGTCCGCCGGCTGCTCCAGCATCGATCGGCAGGACGCAGCAAGGTCGAGGCTGACCCAACTAGCGTGCACATAAAGGCACCTTAGCTTTAACAACTTAGACCGCCGTGGATACATCTGCTCATTTATATCCCATTTCTTTTCCTCGGTCAGCGAGCAAAAACAAACAGCACAGTCACGCTTGCCTAGCCGGCACTGACTGTGTCACATTTATAGCAGTCGGATTCGCTTTTCGGTCGGCAAATTTATAAATACACTAAAACCTACTACATTCGGCGCATAATAACAAAGTGCCGAAGCGGTAAAAAGAATCGTGCAACTTACCTACGTGTAAAACTTCTACTGCGGCGACTCACCTCGGCATTGCCGAGAGCGCCGCCAGGCGCACGGGACGAGAACCACCGTATTTACTCGCAGAACGAACGCACTTTTTTCCCGAAAATCGAGCGCAAAGTCGTGTGGTGCGTTTATCACGTGAGTGAAAATTTTTCCGTCCGTATTTACTCGCATAATGAACGTGACCTTCTAACCCGCAAAAATCGACGTAACTTCTTATCTCATTTTGCGCAAGCGCGGCAATTCCAAAAACAAACTGCGATGCGCAAAAAAAAAAAAAGACTTTTCTTCGTGTTTGTTTTTGTGTATTATTTCCCCCCGCCTTCACAAGCTCTCGTTCGCCCACGCCGCCCATTACGCATTCGCGACCTCGCCGCACCAGGATAGAAGAGCTGCGTTCATTTCAAGCGCCTCGCTTCTCTTTCCAAAGCGTTTGCGAGGAGGAGGCGAGGCAGGATCTTCATGGCGTGCGCTTTGCTGGTGGGCACTCTCTCCGCTTTTCTTTCTATCTCCTCCGCGCGCGGTGCCGTGCGTACCCCGGAACCAAACTGCATCGAAGCATAAAAGTAAGAAAAAAAAGCTCCCATGCTTATAAGCTTGCTTTTCTCTTAATTCCGCGGGATTTTTTTTTTTTTACCGCCTCGCAAGCTAAGAGCCGTGTGCTTAGTGCGAGGGCCTCGCTCTCTTCTTAAAGCGGACACCTGCCGGGGTTTTTGAGTTCGTGTTTTGATGATGACAGCTGAATTTAGACGCCCCAAGTATCCCTAAAACCAAATAGTATAGTCATACGGTGATTATTTCTTTAATAAAATGTAATTGAAGGCCGCCAAACCTCGGATCCATCCGAAAACGAAACCACTCTCATTGGTCCTCGCACGCTTATCAAAAGTATCTCGGGCCAATGGCGTTGGACGACGTTCCGTCGCGCAGTGATCCCGAGGTAGCCGCATCGGCCGAACCTCTTTGTCATTCGAGCTTCGATCATGGCGGCGTTCTCTACGCTCGAGGACCTGATGCCGTTGGAGGTTGAAATTCTTCGGCGGACAGCCGACCTGGGGATGATTTCCTATGACGCCACTCCGACGTGCGATGTGGACGATAGCAGCGCTTCGGAGTCCTGTTCGGGTTCCGAGGACGATGAAACGCAGACCTTTTCGGGCGTTCTTCGATTTGCGGTTGGGGCAAGTCGTAATCCAAACCAACGTTTGACATCGCAGCGTTACCTCTGTTACGTGATGTCAAACGATGTCGCCACGTTGACTTTCGCCTCGGGAGGACGGGGGAAGGCTGGTTCAGACATGTGCAACGAGCGCGTACCTACGACTGCGTCCGTTGCAACCGGAGCGACCGGAACGACAGCTCTGCGCCGCGCGTACACACCTGAAATTACTACAAGCACAGCGGGTCGCCGTCAGCTGTTTCAGCGGCCCCTCTAAAAGGGGACGCACTGCTACTCAATGCCGTAACAGAATAGAGACAGACAGTTTTCTATAGCCTAAAGCTTTATTATTGATTTTTCTTGATAGGCTTGCAGGGTACAGTGGATGAAAAAAGAAAATAAAAAGATGCCGTACGCCGTCTTGGACGATCACGACTTATACACGACATTGCAATAGTACAAATATCGCCACACGCATTTTCTACGATTATAAAAGACAATGTAATCTTAGCAGCGATATAGCAACGTAGAAATATGATTTCGTGATCAGATAGACGTTGCGAGCGTTCAGGATTGCTAACACTAATAACTTTTCTCCGGTGATGAAAACGCGTGAAACTTCGCGTCCTTTATACGGTACGCGCCAGTAATACCTTGAACTTGAGCACACGCATGAAATGCGCCAAATAAGAAATCCGGGCGATGTTCGAGGACACAAATGCTTAGAAAGCACCACTGTAGTCGAAGTAAACAAACACGACGGCACGGGCGTTTCTGCTGTCTTGAGAGTGCCGCCACGGCATCGCCGCACGAGTAGGTGGGTCTTCCCTTCTAGTACGTGCTGGGTTATCATAACGACACACGACGAAAATTCACAGTCAAGGATAGCGCTTTACGCGGAACGATGAGCTTTCACCACGCCGTCCACGTCGATGATCAACACCGACGCCATGTGCGCGCAGATACGTGCGCTTCCGCGCATCCCGGGGAACGGGAAATTCACCCCGCGGAGGACGGCAAGGAGAAAACGTAGTCCCTTGTTTGTGAAACGATAATTGCAGTATCGCGTATTCTAAACTAGAACTATTTTACGTCTTGTGAAATTATCATGCACAACATATTTAAATAAACTGAAAATTGTTTCTTTAGCGAAACTTTACAAAGGCCGCCAAAATTTTCAAACATACGATAATTTCATTGGTCCTCGCAAGTACAGGAAAGAGTCCGCACGTATTTTATTCCTGCGTGATTAATAGGCGGTTCTGCCTTTTAAAACTGAAGATACTCATTCACTGACACTTCCTTAACGCCATCGCACCAAAAAGTAGCTTCCCAAAAACCGCTTGAGTCTCCCTTCAATCCCTTGCGTAGCGGCGCGCCACCCGGGGTAATCCAGACCTGAGCGCCAGGCCAGACAAAAAACAGAAAAAAAACTTTTTTACGTTTTTTTTGCCTCCGCTGGATCTTTTTTTATTTTTTAACGCCTTTTGTCAGTGCGTTTTGCTCGCTCACGCCCGCCTCACGCATTTGCGGCACCGGCTGCACCAGCATAAAAGTTCGTGTCATTTCGCGCGCTGCGAGTGGGGGGGTCAAATAAAATCTGGACGTCGGAACTGGAGGCTGCGTTTATTACGGCAAGTGAAAAAAAAATCAAATTTTGAGACCCGACTCGGGGTGGCGTTTATTACGCGGAAAGTGCGTTCATCGTGCGAGTTAGGGGCGGAGGTCCGCGCTCGACGACGCGCTCACCAACATCAGTGCCGCGTGGGCTGTTTTCTCGGCGGCCGGTAGTTCCCCGGCTTCGCCGCGCCGCCGGACCGAAATTTGGACACGCGATATCTACAAAACTATACACACTACCGAAAAAACAAATGATATCTCGTGATTCAGGGTCGCCGACTTCGACTAAACAGACCATAACCCAAAAATTGCAAAATGGAGTGGAGTCGCCCTTCAAGACTGGAATATATTTACGAGTTCAACCTACAGTTTTTCGCTTGTAGATGCTACGTTTAGGCAGTGTAATAGCATCCGAGGTCTGTGACATCACAGAGAAAGCTTTTAAAATGAAAATGCGCATGCGTGTAAAGATGGAACTTTGCTTTTTTGGTTTTATTTTTTTTTTTTGTGCCTTCATCCTTAAATATCTAGTATCAGTCATATAAAACATACATCGGCACTATGGCAAAATTACAAAGAGATATTTTGATTTAGTATCACTTTAAAAGTAGCATCATTCATCTAATACATTAGAGGCTGCAACGTGGATTGCATGTATTCATTATATCTTTTTTTTTTATTATTATTTATTATGCAGAAAACCTGCCAAGGAAGTCTACGGTACGAGAGAAAGAATGTAAGAAGGTTGCCACCTGGGAATGTTGAAGTAAACAAAGCCCCGAGAACAACCCCGTATCTAAAAGGCAATGAGGTCCCTTGAAGCCATGGACCGGAGGGAGAAAGCATCGAGGAATGGCAGGTGCAGCGATTGTGAAATGACACTAAGTTTCAGTTAAATGTAAGGTTTAGAATATTTGAGTAAAAGTTCTTCAACTTGGAGGTTTTAGGCACGCGGAGAAAACTAGTACAAAGACAATAAAGCACGCACTGAGAAGCGGCATGTTTCATAGCATCATTCGCTGTGACATGTGGATACAGAAATTAAAACTTTATTTCAAGTATAAATATATATGTTTCTTATTAATGTGCAAGAGCCTCTGCAATTAAACGCGTGGCAAAATGGTGCACGTCTCCAAACCATAGTTCGGAGTTGGTAAAGACGAGTACAGCATCAACGAGCACTCGCCAACATGGTGGTTGCGACCAAGAAAGCTCTCTGGGATAAGCGAGAAAGTGCAGGGACATGATGGATCACTCATTTGATTTCATCAGAGGTGTATTTTATAGGTGCATTTAAACATGAGAAATTTCAAGGCGTATTTCGTTCCTGTGAGAAGTTAAGACAACATTCGTCGCGATTTCGAAAATGCGTCCGCCATAGACAATCGAGTTTGCCACCGGCGAATGCTGTTGTATACATGGGATTACATGAAACGGAGCTAAGTCTAACTGCTCACAGGAACAAAGCTATGCTTAAAATTTTATAAGGTTAAAAGGCACCTACAAGGTACGCCTCTGTAAAAGAGGAGCTCGCTGCATATAGGCAGGCACCCATTTTCCGGTTGACTTCAGTGCATTACCTGGCAGCTTCATGCACCCAATATTCCTCATTGAAACTTTTTTTTGCAGTGGTAAAATTATATTTCCTATAAGCACCAGTATCAGGAAAAATATTTTATTGTTTTTATAGATCCCTCAACGAGTTCTAGGGGGAACGGACAAGAGGGCGGAGGAAGGCACAGGGGGTCATTCTTGGCTAGAAAGCCTCGAACGTATTTTCCCTAACGGAAGTTTTGCACAAGGAAGGACGCAGAGAGGTGCTCGAGCTCTCGAAAGAGCAAGCAGCTGAGGACAAAGACCGTAGATAGTGGTTCTAGATATTTCTTACTTTTGCTATTTTGTGATAGCTAGAATCCCTAAAAGGATTTCTAATTTATCAAGATCTAAGTTAAAGCTATTTTGAACGCATTCAAGAACTATCAGCACAGTGCTACGCAAGAGGCAACGACAATATAGATCGCTCAAGTTTGTGTATTACACCTCTATCCTAAGTCCTATTCTCATTTTTAACTCAAAATGTCATTAACGAGCAAACACTGCACCGTAAATACATTGCATTTGTTTTTGAAGGCTTCCTCCCTGCACAGCCCCCAACCTCCGTCCGCGACCAGTAAAACAGAAGAACAGGACCTTGATCAAGAAGCTGTTATGAATCATTTAAAAAACATGGCCTTGTTCTTACGAACTTTTGTTCCGGATCACGCGTGAAATGTATGCCATTCACGCGAATTTTCAGAGACGAAGCTTGGTCCGTTTTACATCAAAGACGAAGCTTGGTCCATTCCACATCAAAGGCTAACACGCAAAATACTTTGCAGCAAGGCTCAAGTTACTCATATTTATTGAGTACTCTCCAGAAACTCACGAAGATACCTTATTTTGTAAGAACTCGTGACGATGATGTAAATCACACGATGTACGGGGAGTTTCCTGGGCTTAGGCCCTAGACCCGTAGTAGTCTGGCAGTTATAGTGTGGAGTACTGCCCAGTGCTCTCGATGTCAACGTGAAGAGATCCATCAAAGAATGGGTTAATGGCGGGAGTAACTATGACTCTCTTGTCTCCTATGGCATGCACGCCTTGGATTTCGGGATGAGAGCAGATAGTTACTTGCTAAGTGCAAGGTCGAACTCACATTTGCTCGTGGTGCCCGCCGCAGGATTAGTGAGCCTAAAGCGAGTGCATCCCTGGTGAACTTGTTGTCAACGTGAGCTCTTCGCAACCTTTGCCACCTCTTCACCAACTGGCTCGACTTCAGCTCAGTACCGGTAGAGCTGAAGGTTGCGCGGACAGTCTTCATTCCAAAGTTCCGCAAGGCCACGGCGACTGGTGACTTCAGGCCCATCCCCATCTCATCTCTGCTTCTGAGGCTGTACACCAGAGCCCTCCTTCGGAGGTTCGAGCCAGGACCACCAGTTCCATGACTACCAGGGGAATTCGGGACGACCAAATCCCCTCAAACATCATGATCCTCCAGGCCCCGATGAAGAGGAAGAAGACCGATCGCCGCAGCCTCTACGCCTTGAGCCTCGATGTCTGGAAGGCTTTTGACACCGTCAGCCACCACGCCATCATCGAGGTCCTCAGGGGTAGAGGCCTACCACCGGAATATGTAGGAAGTGGTCCGGGATCTTTACGCCGACTTATCCACCACCTTTTGGGCCGGCGGGAAGACCAACGGAGTCAAGATCCCGGTGCGGCAGGGGATCAAACAAGGTGATCCCTCTCCCCCTTCCTCTTCAACTGTGTCCTCGATCCCCTCCTCATCGATTTTAACCAGGATGCCGCCGGACTTGGCGTCGAGAGCCAAACGATCGGCGCCCTTGATTTTGCAGACGATATGATCCTAACGTCGTCCAGCTACGAGGGACTCCGGAGCGCTTCTTGCGACCACAAAGACATACTTGGCCGAGGTCGGTCTATCCCTCAACCCGGCCAAGACGATCCTCTTTGGGTAGAGGGCGTCCGCAAACGGAATCATCTACGACATCCCTCCAGTCGTGGTTGCGGGCTCCCCAGTTCCTCTACGCAACCCAACACGCCCATCCGATACGTTCCTCCTATGTGAACAAGCGTCCCATCGTGCACTCACCTACCGCCAACAACGACTTGGCCATCATCTAGTCCACCTCCCTGGAAGCCATTACAGAAACTTCAGTGCATCAACACTCTCATCACACTAAGTTTCTGTGCGCCGCAACATCAATTCTCGGATCGGCGGGGAGTCTGCAGGGATTGACAAAAAACAGAACTCGCATAAAGTCCATCCTGCACCTCCCCCAATCATTCCCCAACACTCATGTGTATTTGCCATCAAGGGACTGCGGACTGGGAGTGATGAACACCGAACGAGTAGGTTCAGAGGTGCAACTCAAGGCGCTCGCTAGGTTTGTGTGCCTGGGCAACCTCGCAGCCGACAGCCTTTTTAACTCTACCATCGGCGCTTTCATTGCCGGCTTTCATCGCAGCTCCAGGTGCCGGCTGACCTCACTGATGCGGAGGACCTCTCGGCAGCGCTTTGTCACTTCCCGCACCATCTGGTGGAGTGAACACCTGCGCTGTCTACGCCAACAAGGACCTGTTCTCCCATCACGGTCAGCCACTCAGCAACACCTGGCTGCAGCCCGACACCCATCATCTCAAGGACGGCGACCGCATCAAGGCCCTGCGACTCAGGACGAACATCCTTCCCACCAGCGCTTGCTGCGGCGTTACAACACCGACGCTTCAGCGAGGCTGTGTCGCAGGTGCCGTCGCGCCCTTGAGACTCCATTTCACATCCTCCAGGAGTGTCCATCAATCAAACTTCCTTGGATGGAGCGGCACAACCTCTTGTGCAAGCAGGTGTGCCGCCTCACCAGGAAGTATCACTCTGGAGCTATCATCGAGACGGAGCGGGTGTACCACACACAGGAAGGGGATCGTCTCAAGCCCGACATTGTCGTCACAATCGACGACACGGTAGTCATTGCTGACGTCGCCGTGGCTTGGGACGACCACCCTCTTCACACAGCCGAATGTGTGCATTTAAGAGCGCCAAGTACGACTGCCTCAGACCGTTGGTCCCGGTAAGGTCACGATGGCAGGCGGCTCGGCGTTCGGAGACCGCATCATGCTATGCAAAGAAACACTGAGCGGGGGAGCCAGAGTTCGCATGCCCAAGTGGGACATGGCATGGCTCTCCTCGCGAGCGCTAGTGGGCTCCCTCATCTGTTTCAATCGATTCATGAAATCCTAGCTCCGTTTCTCATCCTCATTGCACATACAATCTTTTTAAGGTACTTTTTGGTACTTGTGAGGCCACTCATGTCGCTTTCTTGAGGGAGACTCCCCAACCCCCTCTCACGCATACTCTCATACATCACTGCACTTCATTGGGGCCATCTCTCATCTCATATGCTGAATAATTCTCCCCACCATAAGTTTTTTTAACCTTTTAGTAGCCTTTTGGCGTTTCATTATTTTATCATCACCAGGGCAGTATCGCGTTTTTTGCATACCGTTCCTTTCTAAGAATTTGCATGCCTGGCACGCGTGCCGGCATCCACTGGGTTCCGGTTATTTATTACTTTTTTAAAGTTCTATATGTTACTTTTAGAGGCAGTCAAGGCCATTAACAAGAGGACCCCTCCAACAAGTTTTTGTTGTATTGTTTTTTATTCTCTTTAAGTTCTGGCGAGAATAAGTACTTTAACGGTTCTTGCCAGAAACAAGGGCAGGGAAGGCCGATCACGTTGCAGCTTGGTGCACTGCCCTTGTCATCTGGCAAACCACTTCCCTCCCAAAGACGTGCAATGGGGTCCTCTTTTTCTACCACCTTCGGCGGAAATCTCTCGTACTAGCCAAATGCCTCGTCATCTCATTAGTGACGCGCATGAATGGATTAACGAGATTCCCACTGTCCTATCTACACCTGTAACCAAGAACCAACTAATGCCAACCATCATCAAGCAAGCCATCCAGATACAGAATTTGACCCTAGAACTGTTTACCCCGTCAAGCATCATGTAAAAACAACTCTCAACCACCGTCAACGAGCCCAAAGCCCGAAACACCGCTGCAAGAAGAGAAGACATCAGAGAAGAACAGGGGGAGGAGATAAATTTTAAAATTGTTTATTCCAACAAGCATCATGCAAAAGGGGAAAGGACTTTAAAGTGAGCTTTCATCAGTGTTACATTTTTTATATATTTTTTATATATTTTCACATATTTTATCTATATCTTTTTTATTTTTTACAAGAGTTCTATTGGCATATTTAGTGTAGAATATACTCATATTTTGTAAAGTGGTAGCATGCTTACACAATTATCATATTTAATCAATCAAACTATATAGGCTTTTCATTTTTGTACGGCGGTCGCATGCGCGCTTTTCTTACTGGAAAGAAAAAGATAAAGAAAAAAAAACTTTTTTTATTTTTTAGTATTTAATAAACGGCGCTGGTAGACTGGGCCGGTGCCCTTGGCTGTGGTCGCTCTAAACCAGTAGATCCCGTGGGGGGGGGGGGGGGGTTTAAGTAATTTTTTATATTAGGATGCCTGCTATACCTTTGTGGTGCGGGCAGAGGAGCAACATTATTTTTTCATTTTTCTTGATTTAATTTCACTTTTTCTTTTCAAGTCTCCTCTATATATTTTGTTCCCTATCTACTATCCTAGCGCCACGTGCAGCTTTCCGACCACGGGCACATGGGATGTAGTGAGGTGGCTTGCGGAAAAATCGCTGGCTAGTAGTATTCTTCCCTATCTACTAGCTAGCGAAAGGGCCACAGTTAGGTAGGATAAGATCTGCGGTATGATAATGCTTCTGACCTCGTAACGCGTAGTCTAGAGAAAGCACACAGTTAAGGCGTTAGGTACAAGATCATCTCGTATGTTGATCCCTGTCACTGTCAGTGTAAACCACAGTTCGAAGGTGCCTGGGGAAAAATCCTCTATATATTTTGTACCACGATCTGCCATCGTAGCGGAAACCTGCAGTGATAAGGCCTGGACAAACCTCCATACATTTTAGGGAGTTGTCCTAGTCTACTACTACTAGTGAAACCACAGTTGAAGGCTTGGAGAACCAAATCGCATCCACTAGTATGTTTGCGGATCCCTAGTCTACTACTTATCTAAGCGAAACCACAGTTGAAAGGCTTAGGAAAAATCCTCTATATATTTTGTCCCTCTATCTACATATCTGGCGAAACCTGCAGTTAAGGCTTGGAAAAATCCTCTATATATTTTGTCCCTATCTACTATCTAGCGAAACCACAGTTAAGGCTCGGAAAAATCCTCATATTTTGTCCCTATCTACTATCTAGCGAAACCACAGTTGAAGCTGAAAACTCTCTATATTTTGTCCCTATCTACTATCTAGTGAAACCACAGTTAAGGCTTGGAAAAATCCTCTATATATATTTGTCCCTATCTACTATCTAGAGAAACCACAGTTAAGGCTTGAAAAATCTTCTATATATTTTGTCCCTATCTACTATCTAGCTGAGAGAAACCACAGTTAAGGCTTCTGCGAAAAATCCTCTATACATTTTGTCCCTATCTACTATCTAGCGAAACCACAATTAAAGGACTTGGAAAAAATCCTCTATATATTTTGTCCCTATCTACTATCTAGCTTGGAAACCACAGTTAAGGCTTGGAAAAATCCTCTATATATTTTGTCCCTATCTACTATCTAGCGAAACCACAGTTAAGGCTTGGAAAAATCCTCTATATATTTTGTCCCTATCTACTATCTAGCGAAACCACAGTTAAGGCTTGGAAAAATCCTCTATATATTTTGTCCCTATCTACTATCTAGCGAAACCACAGTTAAAGGCTTAGAAAAATCAGCCGGAAAAGAAGACCCTGTTGAGCTTGACTCTAGTCCGACTAGATTCAAAGCTGAACTGTCTATTAATCCCGATAGACAGTTCTGCGTATTACTTCTCAAGCTGTTTACCGGATACACTCAATATTATTTCTGCATGAGAAAATGCACGTAAAGCTAAAAACTAATTTCATCATCA
Organism: Ixodes ricinus; assembly: GCA_037355805.1. Taxonomy (NCBI): domain Eukaryota; kingdom Metazoa; phylum Arthropoda; class Arachnida; order Ixodida; family Ixodidae; genus Ixodes; species Ixodes ricinus. The sequence continues at coordinate 16,470 of JAZHYW010045137.1, read as the reverse complement.
TAACCATTTTCACGGTGTCCAGGAGAAGCGTTATGCTGATACATTGCATGCAAAGATATTGGTCAATATTTTATTGCGATTATTCTCATTTGCCTATGGTGAAAGGCAACACTTTAGTATGCAATGGTCATTTTAGCTTCTTTATTTGTACAGAGGTTTCAAAGTTGATCTTGTTACGATGACCTGAAAACCAACATAAAAATATAACTTGGAAGAGAAAAGGTCCGTTGTCTCCTTTCTTTGGGTTGCGACTGGAGTAGCGAAATGAACGGTCACATTTTTTTAAATTGCAGAGCACCGCACACGAACGAATATGTATGCAGATTTTTTTTATTGTTAAAACAATAATAGAGGTGCCACCAGAAGTCTCAGGGGAGGATGATGCGGCATGCACCGACAACCCCTTGAGCTGGAGAGGCCCTCAAAAAGCTCTTCCTCAGATGTTTCGAGCAAGTCACTCTCAGAGATAACTCCCTGAACTGTGTTCAGCTTGCGGTGAGGCATCACACTAACCTCGTAATCTAAAACGGAGTTCAAAACCAGAAGAGAGCCCCTTTGTTGTTTTTTGTTTATCTTGACCAGAAGGTCGTTCAACGCTTCAATGCTATCTCTTTTGGCATTGAAGTTTGTACCAACAACGCCTTCGAGTACTTTTGAAACGAGAAACGGAGAAAGCTGTCAGCACTCTTGCAGGATGGGTCTCAGTACTCGCTGTTTGTCGTACTGTACAGTAACAAAGTAGAACTCGTCAACCCATTAGGATCGAAACGCAGAGTGTTCACAGGCTGCTGGTCGTGTGACTTCAACGTGCTGAATATTCATGCCCGATACAGGTTGCAGCTCCGCACTATCCACGTAACACTTATTGCACAATACAAGCTCGTCATGGACCATGGAATTGATGCCATCTTGCAACCGCTTCTAGTTAATGTGTTCGATTTGGGACGGATTGGCTTCACGGTTGGTAAATATGCTACCTGTAAGAGTCACTGCGGTCATCGTCGCCCTCAGTGGTGACAACCTGTCGATAAATTGACTAGATAGGTTCACATGCTGTTTCAACAGATGGCGTCCATGCCGATATTGCACCATGCCAATCTCAAAGTTCACCATTTTTACAGCAAAGCTTATCTGTGCACCATTTCATTTTTGAATAAACAAAGCAAGTTGTCCACAGAGTGACGAAAAGCAGGGCATCAAAGTGGTACCTACAAGCAGCTGCATTTTAAGCCTTGCATTGTTTCTGAAACCAATGTTGGCATCGCCAGACTGCGATGCCAACATTGTTTTCCTCTTAAAGTGAGCAAAGTGACAATTTTAACCCAGTGGAAACAAGCAAAAACTCGAGCATACAGGGAGAGGAGGGGCAAACGTATCACCTCCTGGTGATACGTTTTGTTCAAAGAGGAAATGAACTCACCCTCTTTGTCTGCAGCAGCACAGCTGCAACAAGGTGGCAACGCTGAAAGGACACCTATCAGCAAGCTCTGCTTCCATAAGTTGAGCCCAACTAGAGCAGTCGACTAAGTTTCCACCAGTGGATTTGCGGGGATCACAAATGATGCACCCATCCATCCCTTAACTGAGGAAGTAATACCTGATGATGAAACCTGTGGTGACACCATGACTGCGCAGGATGGCACAGAGCATCAACTTGATTTGTCGATAGCGCACTTCCTCAACCTCTGCAAGACGACTTCGTCCCTGTGAATTCTTGCACAGATATGGAGGTAGAAGATGCTGGCGATCTTTTATCACCAACTGACAATGAGCTGCAGCAAGGAAGCATGCCAACACAAACAGAAAGCCTATGCTGTCTTGAGCTAAAGAATGTTGTAGCTGATGTGACATGAGGAAGTAAAGCAATACTTCAACATCATCATAAAAATGCAAAGAAAAAAATTTAGACTGAAGAATGAACTGCAGATTGCACAAGAACAACTTCGGCCACTCAGGGATCCAAAGCTCCTGGCTGATGACCAGAAGAAGGTAATTGTGAAGCACACCAGCAGGGGAATGACATGGTCTCTGGAGACAGTGAAACAAGCCCTACAAATTAAGTTCACATCTGGAACAATGGGCTATGAACTCCTCCGAACACTGGGCTATCCTCTGCCCAGCACCAGAACTCTGATGAGAAGATTGCAAAGCTTTCACTTCTTGCCTGGAATTCTCGGAGAAGGTGTTTGATATTCTAAAGAGAAAAGCCGACACCATGGAAGAGGCAGAACAAGACTGTGTATTGTTCTTGGACGAGATGGAAATCGCACAAGGCATTGAGCATGACCAGTCTCAAGACTGCTTCCTTGGGTACATGACTCTTCTAAAAGAATGAAGACGATAATCGTGCACCAGTATTTACGCTGGGAGGTCTAATACCCCGTTGGAATGAAGTGATCACCACGACTTTTACAGGAAGGTCACTTGGTGGCACCCTTCTCAAAGACTTCGTTCTCGACCTCACGAAGTTGTGCTTAGGAAGTGGGACTGAAGGTACTGACAGTCACTTGCAATATGGGTGCCTCACACCAGGCCATCTGGCACGAGCTTGGGCTTACCAGCACGAGAAACAAAGACACAACTTGCAGTATTCCCCACCCACACCTGCAAGTGGAAAGTTTTTCTCGCTGTTTTCCAACCGTCTTTCTCTACAAACGGCTGATGACGATCCCGGAGGATCGAGTAAGCAATCATCTTCGACACTGCCGACTTTATTCGTATGTATGCTTTTCCAGAATGGATGGAGCTGCCGATGCTGCATCGGTACCGGTCGTCAACACAGCCTGCGTCGATCGGTACCATAGAGGACTGCAGGCAACTCTGAAAAAGATAGATAGGCCTTCAAGAAGCCTACGTCAAGAAGGTCATGGTGAGTAACTCTAATCCCGACCCACAGTTTACCTTATAAGGAGCATGGGTGCACCCCGTCTATGAAGTTGTGACATTACGGGCAGCTGATATCGCTTTCCAAGAGCGCCGATATGTTTCAACCATACTGCGACTGCTTAGCAGGGCCAAGTTTTATTTTGTCGGTAAAACATCTGGCGATCCAACTGATGTGTCTTAAGGATTACAAGATGTGTCAATATTTGTAAGGCGTGAGACACACGATTCATGGCAATGTCAAACAAGAGGCTTGCAAGAGAGGTTGCAATGACAGCATCAGATGAGGACTGTTCGCTGAAGTAGTTGAGAGTGTCCGCGTTCACGTGTCTCCAGCCTTCGCTGCACTCGTTGAGGCCCAGCTTAGGATGACGGATGTGAGACGGTTTGGTCGGCGATGGTGCAGCCAGAACAAGGACTTGGCTTGTACTGCAGGCGACTGCTTAAGTTGCCATCAGTCCGCTCCAGTGCAGCTGTGGCTTCGGCGTGTTCCACTGAGAGTTGAATTTTACCCCAAAATTTTCAAGCTGGTAAAGGGCGAGCAACTTCCTTTTCGCAAGCCGATCAGGCCTGCAGCATAGTCTTTGATGGGGCAGCACAGTAAAAGAGAGCTTTCCTTACAACCCCTCATCTCGCAGGTTCGAAGACTTGAAGAGCTTAGTAATGGTGTGCAAGGTGCAAACCTGTCGCAGATAAGGCTCTCGTGTTTACGGCAAAAGGAATCCGAACACCATGGAAGCAGCCACTTGGCTACTTTTTTTTTTTTTTGCTCACAAAGGCATGCCTACCAATGGGCTTCAGCCAGGATCTGTTGTACTTTTCCAGTGCTGCAGTTTCCTTGTGGATGCTGGCCTGGAGCCAGTAGCTGTGGCACGTGATCAGGGGAGCCAGAACATCTCGGCCCTTTCTAAGCCTTGTAACCGCCGAAAGGCTTACATAGATATTAAAGGCCAAAACTATTTTCTGCTTTTAATGCTCCGCACCTGCCAAAGTGCCTCAGAAACATGTTATTTAAGTATGACTACCAAGTTTGTGATCACATAGTGAAAAGCTAGTACAAAAAGGAAGCTTATGAAAAGGACCGGAAGCAGGAGATCCGTTCTATGCCCAAGCTGAACAAGAATCACTTCAATTTGACGTTCTACTCAAAGATGTCGGTGAAACTAGTGGCCCAAGCATTTAGCAGCCACTTTGTGCTGCTGCTGGTATTGTGCCTTTGTAACATTCCAGGAGTTGCCAGCTGCTGCTATTCACCTGTAGTGGGTATGAAGTGCCTCTACGACTCTCTCAACGAAATAGCTGCGAGGCAAGCGGCATTTACAGACGTGGTTTGCAGTCAGGTGGAACTCTACACTCGTGGTCAAGCCAATTCAGATGAAGGGTTTAGACATGGGAGGGGGAGAATCGCAGCGTATTGCATGCCAAATCAATGAAGGCCCATCCAGATAAATTTCCAAAGCAGGTTCTAGGGTATGTCAACCCTTATAGATTTCCAGAACAGGTTCCAGGATATGTCAATCCAGACAGATTTCCAGAATAGGTTCCGGAATCTGTTGGCCTGAATAGGTTTTCACAAAGAATTGATCCAGACTATATTCTGATTTCACATTCTGAACTAAACCGAGTCTGGAAAAGCCCATAAGGGTTATTCAGGCATCAATACCTGTCTAAACAAGGGCCAGCTTAGGGGCCTACACCAGCCGACAATGCAAGGGATGGCATGGAGTGAGGAGACGACTGTGAAAGCTTTGAAGATAAAGCTCGTTCACGCACTAGCATTTGGAGCGACCGTAACAACTATGAACAAACACAACCGGTTGGAAAGACAGTTTGCAAAAAAAGTGTGAAACACCCCTGTTCGTGTTTGTTCGCAATGCAAGGAGTGGAGCGGAGTTGACCTCTTTCCGTGCACTCGGTAACGACCGGACCGACAGGCCTATCGTGGGTCAAGGAGAGCGCAGCTGCATGCGTTGTTTGCCGGTTGTGAGGTGAGAACAACGTTTATTTTAACCAAGGACAAACGCCAGCCCCCAAAGCGGGGGCCACGCCGCTCAAACACGACACAAAAGACAGCTCCCAGACATATTTGAGCGCGAGCCACCGCGAAATCCGTGCCCCGAATGGCGCGGGGCAACAAGTTCCAAGAGAAACTCGGCACGCGCCACCCGAACCACGAACACCACAGCGACTCGCGTCCGCAGGCCATCCCCGCATGATGAATGAGCAGCGCGACCCCGGCCCAAGGGACCGACGCGGCGTGGTCGCTCTCAAGCGTGGCGTCTACGTCCTTGGCGGCGTGAAATGATGATGTGTTTCATTATAACGAGGGCCCAAGTCCGCTCCGCCACACAAAGTCGAGGAGGGAAGTCAGAACCCTCGTCCGGCGCTCGGAGTCGCCGGCAGGATGCGCCCATTCTTGCATGGTCGTCGGAAGGTCTTCAGGTAGAAGAGTAGCCCAGGCTGCTTGACGCTGGGCAACCAGAGCTGCGCACTCCCAAATGAGATGGTGAAGTTTCGGGAGGGCATCTGGGTCTTTGCATCGCTGGCAGCGAGGGTCTGGTGGGACATAGAAAGGGTCAAGTTTACGTTGCCGGGTCAGCTCGAAGCGATAGACATGATGAGGTGTGACCGCTCCACCTGTCCTAATGCGTCGAAGCAGGACCATTTGGTGCCTACGGAACGTGTTTTCGGGTATTGGAAACTGTTCTGGGGTCCAAGAGGCGTCGAGTCGGCGTTTCCAGTCCCGACGGACGAGGCGAACAGCATCGACTGGGTCGTACACGTAGGCTTCGTCTTCGGGAAACTGGTCATCGTTGGGCGACGTGGGAGGCACCGGTAAGGTCCGCTGGGAGGAGGGGAAATCTCTATGCAGCTCCTCCAATGCAGCCTTGTGGGCCTTCTCGTTGCCGTCAATTCCCGCATGTCCTGGAACCCAGCGTATGCTGACTCGGACTCTTCGATGGCGGTACAGGCGAAGTGCAGTGTCGTAAATAGCGGCGATTGTCGGACTTGATGTGAGTAGATGCGTTTTAAGAGCGCGTATCGTGTTCTGAGAGTCTGTGAACACCGTAAGCGTGCCGGGCACTGGATTCCTGACCTCATACGTCTGGAGGGCGAGGAGGACGGCGCGGGCTTCCGCTTGTTCGGGCGATGAAAGGGTCATGTTGGTGTTTGCAACAACGATAGGATCACACTCTGCAGGATCATGGGACGGGAACACCGCAGCTGTCGCAGACCAACCGGATGTGTGCAGGGCAGCATCCGTATACGCGATGACCTGGGCAGGGTCCTGAGATAATGCGGTGACCTCGGCTAGGTGTTGACGAGCATAATGCTCCCGACGCTTGGCGTGGCGCTTGGCATCCATATTTCGCGGGACAGGCCGGGCATGTTGCGTGAGATCAATAAGATCCCATGGAGGCTTGGTAGGCGGCAGGTCGTTTATGTTCGTTACAGCTACTCCAATGAAACGAGCAACTGCCCTCCCCTGCAGCGTATGCTCAAGTCGGGCCATGTGGATGTCGAGTTGCTGCTCCAGTGTCTCTCGAAGGTCGACGAGGTGCAGGCACTTGCGAAGCTCTGACGTTCGTGTGTGTCGAGGGAGTCCGAGGATGGTTCGGCGGGCCTCGTTATACAGCGTAGCAATCTTGTCGAAATGGACTCGTTTGAGGGAGTAGAAACGCGCTGCATAGGCCACCTTCGAAACAAGGACGGACGTGACCAGAATCTTGGCGATACGTTCTCCCGCGCCGCCCAGACGATGGGAGATGCGACGGACGAGGTGTAGGCCGTGTCTCCATTGCCGCGAAATAGATTTAACCCATTCGGCTGCTATTCGAGAGCTGTACCCAAAATTCACTCCAAGGATCTTTATGAAAGGCTCTTTGCTTATCTGACTACCGTCAAAAGTGAGGCCCAAGTCCAGGGTAGAATGCCCACGGCCGTACAACATGTACTTTGTTTTTTCCGGGGACGGAAACATGCCGACGCGGCGAAGGTGGGAGTGGATGGCATCTAGACCCGCTTGCAGCGCTGTCTTCTGCGTCAAAACCGAGCCTTGGCATGTCCAGATGGTAATGTCGTCGGCGTAGGCAGTCGCTCGTAGGTTCGGAATACGATGGAGGGCCCAGAGCAGCGGCGCCATGACAATGTTAAATAATGTCGGTGACAATACTGCTCCTTGAGGAACTCCAATGTTGTTCTCCTTGGTAGTACTGCTACGCGCGTCAGGGCCGTAGCCCGACTTGACGAGGTATCGGCGGCCGGCCAGAAATGACCGGACAAAATCTAGTTGTTTCCCATCTAGGCCCTGCTCGTACATCGAGGAGACAACGGCTTCGTGTGGGACCGTGTCAAAGGCCTTCTTAATGTCTACCGTGACCACGACCCGGAGCTGCTGGCTGTTGGGGTGCCAGTCAGCGACATCATGGTAAATCATAGAAAGACTATCGTGGGTACTCAAATTCTTGCGGAACCCCGTTTGTGTGGGGTGAAAGATCCTGAGGTTTTCTGCTTGCCACTGAATGCGTGCCAGTACCATTCGTTCCATCAACTTTCCCATTATAGATGTAAGGGAGATTGGACGCAGGTTTTTCGGGTCGGTCGGTGGTTTGCCGGGTTTGGGGATGGGGGTAACCCATGACATCTTCCAATCCTCAGGCAGGTGACCCGTGTGCCAGATGGAGTTGAACCAGTGAAGGATACCTTCCCTTGCAGCACGGGGTGCATTACGAAGCATCGGGGCTGTAACTCCATCGGGCCCGGGGGCACTCTTAAGTTTGCACTGGGCGATCGCCGCATCAAGTTCCCACTCAGTGAATGGCTGGTTCCCAGGGTTTTCCGTGTCCACAATGTCTGCATACACGGGTCTATATACATCGGGGGATGGGAGATCGTCAGGTTGCGGGAAGAATGCTGAGCCAAGCTGATCCAGGATATCTTCCTCAGTGTCTGTCGAAAGCAGGGTCAGAAGAGGGACAGGGCTACACGACTTGCGCTTGCCATACATAGCATTAAACGTTCGCCACACCTCGCCGAGCTTCGTAGTCCTGTCGAAGGACTCGCAATGGGCAATCCAGCGTGTGAGGCTGAGGGTCTGGGCGTATGTGCTAGCTTCCTTGGTGAGGAGGGTCACACGTTTTAGGTAGCAGCGCCGCTTGTGCCTCCGGTACTTGGTAAGCGCAGCCGTGCGACGATCCCACAGCGATAGTAGATGCGTGTCCGGAGTGGGTGTATTCATATCCACCTGGCGGAAGTCAGTCGCAGACTTTGTAGCCGTCGTGAGAAAAGCCGAAATGTTAGCAGGGTTAATATCTTCAATGTGTTCCTCTATAAAGGCACGAAATTGATCCCATTTTATTGTCTTCGTAAGTCGCTTGATCATTTTGCGTTTGCCTGCATATAGTTCGAGCACTATGGGGAAATGGTCACTTCCCCACGCGTCGGGAAGCACAGTCCACTCGAGAAGGCGGGCGGTCGACGCTGGTGCTAAAGTGAGATCGATCACACTGTCTGATTGGCGTGCCGATGTGCCATAACGCGTCGCGCAATCTAAATTATTGACGATCGTTAGGTCGGTTAGTTCGAGGACAGTGCACAAGTCCTGTGCGCGCGGGGTATGTGGCGCAGAAGTCCACGATTCAAAGCGAGCGTTGAAGTCTCCTCCAAATATTACATAGTCAGAGGGGTACCTATCGCAGAGCGCTTTGATCCATGAAAAGACACCCCTCGCATACCTTTATTTTTTTTAGGATTAAGATCCTAATCTTAATCCGCTGCTCTCGTGCTTTCTTGTCCGCTCCCTTTGTTGCGTCCAGGCTTTTGTTCTAGAGCTTCTCGTCTTTCCCTAGTTACTCACCCTCTCCTAAAATGTTGTTGTGTGCGTTCTAGTCAAGGGTCGAAGTCCTCGTGACCTCCCCTCTGAAAGACACCCCTTGCGACCAACGTCCACAGTGACTCTAGTACCTAGTGTACGGCCTTTGTAGAGGCCAGAGCGCTGGAGACCGATAAGCAAGGTCAACAACCTGAAGAGGTAGTAGGCCCCGACGGCCTCCGCGTCCGACTCCGCTTTCCCTCGTTTATCGAGAGGTTAAGGTAGTCTCAGGTGCGTTCCATACCTCCGCAGGCTCCACCCCCTCGTGTAGAGGCCCCCCTCCCTGTGAGTGAGGCCCCCACCCAAGACACACCTCCTCCTCCTCTCCCGGCATCCACTGCTAGGACTAACCGCCATGAATGCGGCACAAGTCCAAGCCGAGCCGCCCGCGGTCGTTCCCCAGGCCGAGCCCCCTCGCCTCGCCGAAGTGGGAGAACGCGCCAACGTCAACCCGACGGCCCGCGACCTCCTCGCTCCAGCACCCACAGAGCGTCCCGCTCAAAAGAGTAGGGAAGATGTGATGCGTCTGACTTTTGGAAGAGCAGACGCTGCACTCGCAGAAGTAGAGTGCTCCCTCAACCTCGCCCCCTTTGCCCTAGTCGGGGAGGCCCTTCATGACCTCATCTCCGACCGTCTCCGCCAGCCCATGCCCCTAACCCGGGAGGACGCCAAATATGACGTCCAGCGACTCGCATACCTGCGAGCCTGCCACGTTGGACGTGCAGGACACATCCAAGAGCGCAACAGGTGCGCGATAGTCGGCCTTCCGCCGACCATGTTGATTCCTCGGCCCGTCGCCGAGCTGTTGCTCCTGATTACGAACGATCAGGGCGTTGCCTCCGGGCACAGCTACGTGATTCAACCACCAGCCGTGGTTGAAGACCGCGTCAAGGCGTGGCCGCCCCTCGAGATTGCCAAATGGCAACGTCTCATGACGTTCCTCGGCCCTCGAGCCCATGTGGAGGAATTTCCCTCCAACAGGCAGACCTCCGGTGGAGGTTTTCTGCCCATGGTCTGTGCTACTGACGTCAGTGGCATCCGCTTCGTGTACAAGCATAGTGCACAGCTCGACCTCATGCGAGAGTCGATGTGGACCGCCGCCCTCGGGAACATCATCGATCCCGTCCGCCAGCACACAGACAGTGGCTACTTGCCACAAATGCAGAGCGCCCCGCAGGCCCTGCTCTACAGCATCTTGTCAGGGATGTGGATAGACTGAAGCGTCGTCCCCCCTCACTTGTAGTGTTGTATGTAAATACATGTAAAATAGTGTACAGTTGAAGAGCTCCTCGCTGCGCGAAGCTCATCCTTCCGTTTCCTCTTTCTGGACCCTCCGTTTCGTGTGTGTTTATTCCTACCGTGTTAACTTTCTTAACGTTTTAAAGACAAAGGTCTTAGCCTAATCTAATGAATTAAGTCATTCATCAGATCACGCTAATTGTGAGTGGAGATATTCCTCTTTGCCGGTTGTGATTCTGCTCTCTGTTGACAATGTGGCGGCTTCGGCGGTGGCTCCTTGCTCTGAAGAATCCCTCCTTGTCGCGGAAGCGGAGATTGCCGCTTTGGTTGACGGTTACGAGGACCACAAGATAGCCATTGAAGCGAAAGCAGGTGGTCCGCACGGCTCCTTAGCCAAGCAGCGAGCGTGGGCTCTCATCACCGCGTCGCCGTTCACAGCCTTAAAAGTCCAGAGAAACGTCAACGACGTTGAAGAAAAGTGGACAGACTACAAGAGCACTAACCAAATCCGCGGTAAGGCTTGGTGGATTCTCTACTCAGTTAAACTATGCGAGTGTAGACCTACACTAGATTTATCATCTTGTTGCAACGCATAGGAGCTGCAGTCTGGTGCAGCCAGAATGTGACAGGTGCTGGCCAGGGAGAGCCGGAGCTGACGTACGCCGAGGAGCGGGTGATCGGCTTCCCGAGAGAAACGTCCCTAGTAGGGATTGAAGAGGCCTTTGATATTGGAGCACGGCAGTTGGGTCAGTGCTAAATGTTCACCAATGCACGACGCGCCCCCCACACCCACACTGGGAGGCTTCACTATGTAGATGATGTCGAACTTGTATTGCTAGCACTAGAAACATAAAAAGCTGACCGAAAAACTGAGCAATTCTTACTTTTCAATTTTCTAGAGCGTTATGAACCGTCCCAAGCAGCTGCCGATCACATTTAAAGATCCTCTCCCCGATTGTAAGTTCACGATATCTCAATGTTCTTATAAAATCGTGAAAATATTACATTGTACTTTCAGTTTTCGTCGTAGGCCCGGGCGCTGGACCCAGCAGTGCACCACACCCAAGTTGGTCGGTGCACTCAAGGTCAGTTATCATCTTAATCAACGAATTAAAGTGCTACATATACAGCTGCAGTTAAATGATAAGTACTTTCTTTTTCTCTGTCCCAGTCCTAGTACCTCAGAGAGTAAGCTGCACAACCAGAGTGAGTATTATGAAAAATGCTATGGGTATTCTTGTACAAGTTTTTACATTCAGCATCTGAAATATCTAGTAGCATGTTTCATGTCTAGCCCATGTACAGTGATGTGATTGGCCTAAGCGATTTTGGAGCACCTTTCGGAGCAGCCAAAACAGAGTTTTGGAGCAGCAAATGTGGCCTTTGGAGCAACCAAAACAGTGTTTTGGGAGCAGCAAAAGTGGCTTTTGGAGCAAGCGAAGACAATGTTTCGAGCAGCAAAAGTGGCTTTTGGAGCAGATATTCTTAGAAGAATAAAAATATTCGTTTTAAGTGCTGTACAAACGAAGGGCACTTTGTTTTGTGTTGTGTTCTGATGTGACTTGCGACGGAACTCGCTGCCTGTGGTTTTACTACTGAGACATCCCACAAGTGTACCGTGCTGTAGGCATTGCCTAGCAATTCCGAAAAACCGCTTGCCGCCGTCTTACTGGTTTCCGACGTGCCCAATTTTCGTCAAAAGTAAGCAAATGTGAAACAATCGATTGCAAGCGTCCCGGCTGGTGCCTCCGTCGTGCTATCATGTTTGCATGCACGTGAGGGCAACTTCGGCAGGCTTGCAGTTGCGCATGCTTCGTTGCGCGAGCGGAGACAACGGCTGTTTGAACGAAACCGAAACCATGCCCCCTGCTCCGTCGCCAACTGATTCCCGAAATTGTATGCAAAATGTAACTGTCAAGCAAACGACAAAAAACAGTCCAGCGGCGCGTGCTTGCCAGACCGGCAAACAAGGTACTTACAAGCTACTACACACACAAACAAACACACACACACAGAAAAAAAAAAAGCCTGAGCGCATTGATTCAAGCCATTGCTGTAAAAGTTTTTAGAGCGCTTTGTGCAACGACTGAACTCGAGAAAAACCAGGGGCGGATCCAGAACTCCGTTTTGGGGGGGGGGAATTTGTAAGGATACTATTTTCCCATTCTTTCTCGTGCATCGGGGGGTCCACCCATGTCAAATTGCCCCCCGAGAGGGGGAGGGAGGGGGGGTCGACTTGGTTTGGGGTGGGCACGAGAGAGGCGCCGCTAGGGGGCCGCGCCTATATATAGGCCGGACCCTTAGTTGCCGGGTCAGTTGGTGGAGGCTACGCTTACCAGGATACAGGGTTTCAGTTCCCCAAGCCAGATAGACCCCTTACTACCCTCAGTGTGGCAGTTTCGTCTGTAGCGCCAAATCCTCCGCGTGGCCCCCTGGTCCGCTTACCGGTATCGCCACCTAAACCGGTCGCCACTGACCCAACCAACGACAACAACGACTCTGGTGAGGATACCCAGGATGAAGGCGGACTTATCCGCGCTCTGCATAACCACGCTGTCAGAGTTGAGCAGCTGGTGCACCAGGAGCGTGAGCAGGCCAACCAGCACTTCCGCACACTACTCCAGGAGAACCAGCGCATTGCAACGGAATCTCAAACTAATCTCGCAGACGCCTTGGCCACTGCGGTTGGGAAATTCTTTCCCCAACACTTCCCCTGGAGGACCTCCGGCCCAGCCCGGACCGGCCACTCACCCCCGCCAGTGGCGGCTTTCGGAGGACTCTCGACTTCGCCACTGAGACAAACAAGCCGCGTTGTGCGGGTTCGTGCGTGCGTACATTGTCTTCTTTGTTTAAGCTCACTTCACCAACTTTCTTTAGCGGCAGGTTTTTCACGCACCGAGGTCGCTCTCGAGAGAAAGCCCACCGAGAGAAACTTAGGTAATCAATACTTCGACACATCAGTCTTTGATATAAAGAGGAGTTTTTATAGTAACGTATGATTCAAACAAGAACAGTGAATGTTGATGAACATGCGGTGGTACTTATAGCTTCATTTTAGAAAGCGCCATATCTGCAGAATGACGTGGGGACGACAACACCCGACATCGCGTGACCACGGTGACTGGAAGGCAAGGACCGAATATAGTTTTTTGTGTGCTTCAGCTCACAAAGTAACTCCCGCCACGCAAAAACGTGGTTTCGTTTCACAGCATGACGGCATGGCTGGTACCCGGCGCGCTAGCGTCGGAGCGTTCGTACACATACGCGCCTACCGTTCAAAAAAAAAAAAAGCGAGACGAGACTTACGAGGGACGACGAGAGCGCGAAAAGTGAGACGGCGGAAAATCATGCAAGACCGAATGGCCCATTGTTGCAGGGAACTTTGTCTCGGGCGGCCGCTTGCGCCAGATAACACAGGCGAACTCAATTACGGTACTCGGTTTAGTTTCGATTTTGAAAGGCGACCAAAATTGTTTTTTTGGCGCAGGGTTGGCGCAGATTACCCCTATTTTGGCAAGATGTAGCAGGATGGAGCAGGGTTAGCCCCTTGGCGCAGTTTGGCGCAATTGGCGCGCTCATCACATCTCTGTACGTATAAAAAATGAAAACATTTTGTCAAGTTCAGTCACTCAACTGTCGAAGCCTGTTCCAGTTATCAAAAACCCGAGTTTGCAGCGAACATCTTTGGGTTTAGTCGCACCACTGCGATTACACAGCCAATCAAATATCCTGACAAGCATCACGACATGTCGGAAAGCCTTACGTCAGCCAGTGCTGGTGCACATCGTTAAACTCTAGTCAGGAATCACATGTGGGAGGATCGGTAAGGAGTATGTGCTCACTGTACGCTCATGGAAACCATAACGTTATGCTACGAGTAGGATATAGCTAGATGTTTTGAATTGTAAATGTAAAGTCCTAAACTGAGCACCTCGCAGGTAAAAGCGGAGGAACGGAAAACACAGCTTCTGAAGCAAGTTTTAACTGCATTGCTTCGTTTTGTTTTGCAGAAAGCGCATGACCTCTGCCACGGCCACCGACCGCGGCAGCCGCATACACACTGCCGTACCCCGCATACTGTCCTTTGTATACAAAATGCCAAAAAGCTACCCCGAAGAGCATGGGGAATTCTACAGCTTATCTCATTCGAGTGGGATTGCCTTACAAACCATAATAATAGCGCTGCCTAACACAAGTGCGAAATAGCCAACCGAACCCTGTCACACGCGATTTAGTACGAGCAAAAATCAATCACCTTTTTATTTCTACTTTTTAAGCTGAGGCATATTCTGCACGGCATGTTGCGTATACAATTTTATTCACAGCACATTTGTGATTTCTGTTCAGACATGCTATAGACCTTGCTTACTTTTATGGACGTGGGATTGTGTGTTATATGTTGCAAATTTCGAGCAGGCATTTTCGGTTTAGCCTCGAAATTCAAGTGAAATAGATTGGCATTCTATGCGTACAGTCAGGCATGCAGGCTGGAAGCTCCCAGGTTGCAGGATTTAAAAGCAGCTAATTTACAAGTTCTAATGAAGTCTCAATTCAATATGATTTTTAGTTTGTAGGAGTGCTCCAACTGTCACTGGCATGCCTTTTTTTTTTTTTTTTTTCGACAGGTATGCGCATAATACTCGCAAACTCTCACACACGTGCTCACGTTTGCTTCATCTTCCGCATAGGCAAGGCACTGCCTGGAAGAGCTCAACAAGGTCTCCCACGTGTTCTGCGACAAAGTGCGTGCCCCTCTCAGGCTCCTGTAGGTGACAGGTACCAGCCTTAGAACACTGAACATTCATAGCGAACCCAGGCTGTAGGAAAACCATCTGGCATGCAGGATGTCCGTGATAAGACACACTGTTCTCCAACGTAGCCAAGGATTCAGTACGTCGCCAAGTGTGACAGCTTTATCAACTAACTTTTGTGCGCAGCAAATGGACCATCCTGGAGGTTCAGGAAGAAGGCGAAGTTACCTGACAGAAAACTCGTGACATCCTCCAAGAAGCACTCCCGCAAGCGTAGGCAAGAAGCAGTGTAGCATTATGCCACGGCGAGGATTACGTCGTGTGCACCGTGGTTCTACATACATTGCTTCTTTCACCTCTACGAGATCCCCACGGTCGCAAAGATGGTGGCCGAGTTGTGATCCGAGCAATGAACTCCCTCAACAGGAACAGTGCGGACTGTGCATCGTCTTCTTGGCGACATCGGCTTGCGGCCGAGAGAGAGCGGTAGAACTCCCTGCTGATCAGAGTGAGACGACATCGTTGCGTGGCAGCAAAAGTACCTGCGTCCACAGCTCCAATCACCACACTACCTGCGGAGTGCGATTCGTGGACGTCAATGCTCCTTACCATTCCTGGAGCAGAGAAGGCCGTTGCAGATGACAGCTTCCCGTAAGAGGCCATTCAAGGGTGGCCGATCTCTAAGGGCATTCCGCTGGGACCCCAGGATGGTTAAGAAGCCGTTCCTGAGCGATGTGGCACTTGGTAGAGCAACAGTTCTTAAAATACTGCATTGATGCTGCTGCTGAGAGGGCTTGCACAAAGTGGTCAGGCTTTTACCCTACTACTGAGATGAACCCCATCGAAATCATCTGGGCACAGATCAAGAACCAAGAGTTGGCGGTACCAGAGACACTACCTCCAAGCTTGCTAGATCTTGGAGACCACTCCTCAATGAGGAGGCTGAAAAAAGTCACCAAGAGTGAGACTGAGGCCAAAGCTGTGGGGCCTCCCATGTTGATGCGGCAGAAAAATCCAGCAAAGCGGTGCCGTTACTGTGCCTCCATTCAGCCCGTTGTCACCAGGCTGGATGAAAATGAGCACTCTCTGACGAAAGTGGCGTGTCCGGCATTGAGCCCCTCAATGAACCAGTCACAGCCAACAACAGAGGAATGCTCTTGTCACAATCACCACTGTTTCTACGCCAAATTTGTCGATGAGACCAAGAAATACGATGGGAATTTGCAATGGCTGGAAGCCCTCAGGCTGAGTTCCAGCATAGGTGCAACAGCTTGCGTGCTTGCTATGCAACTTAATCTGTCTTCAAGCACACCAATGTCAAGCCTATCTCATTAACAGTGGTGTGACGCCACTGCAGACAAACGTGTGAAAATTGTTATTGGAGGTTGCTTTGCTGAGTGGGCAAAGCCTCTACGTGCTGAACATGCCCGCTCTGATTCCCCTCACAGATAATCTCACTGCTTTGTTCCCTTCGGCTGACATTTCTCTCTCGCTTTCGCAACTTTTCGCAGAAGCGAAACAAATGATCCATTGTCCAGCTTACACTGGCTACCTAGGCTACAAACTTCCCCAGGAAATATTATGAATACAAGGGTTCAAGCTGGTGGGAAGCCGAGGGCAGGAGCGGTGGCTGGCGGCCCGGCGAGCGTGGCAGTGCGACGGGGAGTCCCGGCCAGTGCACGGGCAAGCACACCCGGACAACGACTGCGACAGCCAGGCCCACAA
>JAZHYW010045136.1:0-17928 GCA_037355805.1 Ixodes ricinus | reverse complement strand
ACGTATTGCTATTTGGTGCAGCCAAAAAAAATATACACTATATGTGAGAGCAAGTTCCGCCTGCGGCCACCTTAATCCCCCATAAAACGATAGTTCAACAGTTCTAACCCAGAGTGCTTACTGAAATGCCAGTCGTGACAGTCATTGGATAAGCGCGTTCCATTTGCCTATAAATAGTAGTTACTCGAAGGGACCGCAGAATTTGACCTTTTTTGAGCGATGACATTGCTCGAGGCGCAAAGCATAAAAACATAAAATAACTTAGACTTTCTAAAAAGTACCGCGTTAACCAGTCATATCATCGTCGTCGTTGTTGCTGTGTCAGCCACGATCATTATCATCCCGAGGTGCCTCAGAAGGAAGCTCAGCCCAGGGCCCTGAAACCTCCTTAATCCGGCTCTGATCACCGCACCCTACTTCCCCATTTCAACGTCCGTTTTTCTTTCGGTGTTTAAAGTGACTGACAGGATGAGGACAGCAGGGAGAAGTTTCAGCTGTCCTTCCTCTAGCACGAGCATGCCTAGCTTCGATATTGCTTCGGCGTCTCGTGGACTTGAGCTAGTGATGCAAAACTATCGATAAATCGACTATCGATACTATCGATAGTTTTGGAAAAACTATCGATAGTATCGCAGAACTATCGATAGTCGACTATCGATAGTACTATCGATAGTTTTTCGATAGTCGACTATCGATAGTACTATCGATAGTTTTTCGATAGTCGACTATCGTGACTATCGATAGTTTTTCGATAGTCGACTATCGATAGTTTTCCGATAGTCGACTATCGATAGTACTATCGATAGTTTTTCGATAGTCGACTATCGATAGTACTATCGATAGTTTTTTTACTATCGATAGTCAGATTTTTGGCGGCTATGGAGACTATCGATAGTACTATCGATAGTTTTGCACCACTACTTCGAGGTCCAGCCAGATTCAGTGGGCTACCGCATAGTTTAGGTTTGCAACAGTGGGGTACTTTTGTTTTTCTTTTTGTGTTTGTTCCGCGGTAGAAAGGGCGCCGACTCTTACAGAAGGCACCAGCTAGTGCCGCCTAAAGCCCCTTTATACGGAAAAGTAGCGACATCCTTTGTAGAATGCCGCCTGCTATCTTGGGCCGATCCAGGCGGCGCTACAGTCGACGTGCAAGCGCGAAATAGCAAAATATAACAATTTAGAGTGTGCATGAGGGACGAGCAGAGAAAAGGAATGCCTATGCTGTCGGAGTGCAGTGCATGCTATGAGCTCATGTCGCCAATCAAATAACGCCGACTGTGCAACGTCACGGCTTTCATCGTCTTTCTTTGAGCACATTCTTCGAGGCTGGTAGACCGTGACAGTGCGCTTTTAGCCTGTATGTATGTATTTGCGTGTCTTTCAGCCTTTGACTGCGCTCTGACTCAAGTATAGGAAGACCGTCTGCTATCTTGGGCCGATCCAGGCGGCGCTACAGTCGACGCGCGGGTGTAAAAAAGCACAACATAAAGTTAAAAGGTGTGCGCGTCAGAGGAGGAGGGAGATGTCGCTACATTTCTTATTCAGGGGCATTAGTGCCGCCAAAGCTGGCGCCGTATGCTCCGCAGTCTGCGTGCTCGCCGCGGTTTGGCGCGCATTTGTAGTAGTATTCGCGTGCGGAGCGAACACAGTTGCCGCACCGCCGCTCGCCTCCCTTCCTCCTCTCTTCGCCCAAACTCCCGTCTTCGTCATCACTGAAAGGTGAACCAAAGTTGGGATGGTAAGTGCTTGGGCTAGTTGGTGTCCCATTTGAAAAAAATAAAGCGAGAAAAAGAGAGAGGGAGCGACGCAAACTACTAGTGTCGCAAAACTACCGATAGTAAACTGTCGACAGTACTATCGATAGGTTTACGATAGTCGACTATCGATAGTTTTCCGATAGTCGATTAACGATAATTTTCCGATAGTCGACTATCGATAGTACTATCGATAGTTTCTCGATAGTCGACTATCGATAGTACTATCGATAGTTTTTACTATCGATAGTCAGATTTCCGGCGAGCATAGATACTATCGATAGTTTTGCATTACTAGAGCGAACACAGTTGCCGCACCGCCGCTCGCCTCCCTTCCTCCTCTCTTCGCCCAAAATCCCGTCTTCGTCATCACTGAAAGCTGAACCAAAGTTGGGATGGTAAGTGCTTGGGCTAGTTGGTGTCCCATTTGAAAAAAATAAAGCGAGAAAAAGAAGAGGGAGCGACGCAAACTACTAGTGTCGCAAAACTATCGATAGTAAACTGTCGACAGTACTATCGATAGGTTTACGATAGTGGACTATCGATAGTTTTCCGATAGTCGATTAACGATAATTTTCCGATAGTCGACTATCGATAGTTACTATCGATAGTCGATTTCGATAGTCGACTATCGATAGTACTATCGATAGTTTTTCGATAGTCGACTATCGATAGTACTATCGATAGTTTTTCGATAGTCGACTATCGATAGTACTATCGATAGTTTTTTTACTATCGATAGTCAGATTTCTGGCGACTATCGATACTATCGATAGTACTATCGATAGTTTTGCACCACTACTTCGAGCGTGCATCCCGCAGCCAAAGCACGGCGGAAGGCGGCGTCCAGGTGCTGGCTGCCGGGCGTGCGAAAGAGACGCCCTGGTGTTCTCTTCTTCAATGACTGAAAGTGTCTAGTCGTACCTCGACGATAAAGGCTAGTGAACCCGGCACACAATAAGAAATTCTTGTAGATCGCTTCATAAAGTTTCCATCACGACCCCCGATACTCCCCCGGCGCCTTTACGCGTATGTCGTTATCGTTATCGGAGGGCGAAAACGAACTTTTAGAACTCCCTAATGAGGAGGTTAGAGTGCAACACCGCCATTTTGAAACGGTACAATGTACCTCTCGTTCAACAACGTGCGATTGTACGAAACACGCGAAAGCTATTGCCGTGAAGAGCGTAAGGGATTTCTTATCCGATATCAAAGCAGATCACACAATGCTTATATAGTGGAAATCGGAACAGAACCGGATATTTCTGGCAGGAAAACAAGCAGCCCTAATAAGAAATAAATGCTGGTAGGTTAGAACGTAGTCCAAGGTCACACTGCTCAGACATAATACCAAAGACACGCAGCAATTCGCTGCATACGTGACGGCAGACATATCACGCCTTATGCGTTCTTGTAGCATGTTGGCTTCATATACATATGCGCTTCGAACATGTCTGCGGGCAGTTGTTGTATGTCCAATGTCAGGACCGTCGTACAAGGCTTAAAGAGACACTGACGGGGTATTTATGCGCACCGAGGTTTTTAGTTGTACGTGACATACGAGAGCCCAACTACCCAGAACAAATTTGCGGCTCGAAATTCATTTTCTTTCCGCCCGAAAACGGTCGATCGAGAGCTGGCCGGTTTGAGTCGCGCTCACTCTCTTCTCCGTGGTCACGTGCCTTTCTCTATGGTTTAGACACAACCACCAAAGAGAATCAGAGTCGTGGGTCATCGAAGGCACACATCAATATTAAAAAACAGAAAAGAACAATGATACCTATTTTTTTGTGGCTTTAAGAACTTACAAATACGTTGACTAAAAAAAAAGTGTTGCACAGTCACATGATTTCTGGCAACCTCTTTTCTTTTATATTTCTTCTTCTTCCCCAGTACAGTTTCGGTTTCGAGCAGTTGCGTTTTTTTTTTCCTAATAAAGATACGTGACGCTATAGCTTCTGACACCATAATAAATCGCCTAAAAAAAAATTGGGAGTCTTAGTGTCCCTTTAAACACGCCGTAGCCTTAGACATAGGAAGGGGGTGCGGGAGAGAAGGAAGTTGGCAAAAGTGGCTTGGCTACAGTCATACAATTTTATGAGGGAGAACCCATGAGCGTGTGCCACATGTCACGTGTGCAGCGCTGGCTTTTCAAGAACCGGAAACCAATCAATGGGACCGATCGAACAGCGTCAAAACTGCGAGTCACTGGACCTTTTGTGTGTTTATAATTGGTTCAGCGACGATAAAACACGTTCAGCGCTTGTCCTGTGTTTTCTCCTCTGTCTGTCCTTGTCCCACTCGCGCTGCAAGTTATGATGAACTCTTACCGACTCGCCCAATAGACCATTTGCTGTCTTACCCAAGCATCAAGGAGGATGCAGGGATTGGTGTTCCACGCGCCACACGCGCACGCCTTTCCTGTATAAAAGATTCGAAGTAAATAACCAAAAGAAAGCATTGACGAACGCGCGTGCAAGATGCCATTTGTTTTAGGTTTTTGCTTTGGAAAAGTTACTACTGCTGAGGCCAGCACGTGTGGCGAGTGGAACACCAATCCCTGCATTCTCCTTGATGCTTGGGTAAGACAGCAATAGGTCTATTGTCCATTTTGCTACGTACAGGAACATGACCGTTATGGTCCGCTTTTGACACTCCCTGACTGAAGCCCGGTTCACACAGTTGCGTTTGACTGCGTTTGACTGCGTTGCGGCGGCGAGAAACCAAGACATCCCTGCTGCTTATATCGCGTGCCAAGAAGATTCCTTGAATTGGATTCCACGCTTCATACGAAGCACAGATGTGCCGGTGACTCGCTTTTGGTTCTCGCCGCAACGCAGTCAAACGCACTCAAACGCAAGTGTCTGAACCGGCCTTAACCCCATCGGATCGCAGCGTGTGCCAAGTGACACGCGCTCACCTGCTCCCTTTCATAAATCTTATGACTGCACAGCATTTCGCTGTAGATTTTTTGGGAAATTCCCCGTGCCTGTCTGCCGTTGTTATGTGCCACGCTCTTCCCGCTATCTTCTTGGAGCAGACTTCATCTTTCGCCCACAGATTAGGACGGAGTATATACGTCGTGCATGTTGGTTTAGTCCTCGCTTTGCAATTGTTATCAGGCGGCAATTGACTCACCAACTGACGCCCGGAAAGCGCGCATCGCTTTCGCGTTTGTCCAGTGGCACGCGCCGCCGAGGCAAAGTTAAAACACAATGCGTAAACGCATCCGCAGTGCATTGGCATCGGTCCAAGCACGATCGGTGCGTTCGGTGCGACCCATGGGTGCAGTCCAGGGATCAACAAGCATCACATGCACAAGACCAGTGGCATAGGCATAATAATTTTTTCTGGGGGGGGGGGGGCGCTTTGAAGCTTGCTGTAAGCATGTCTGCTTTATGCATATATGTACGCTGCGAACAGGTCACAGGTTTTGTACGCCGATGTGACAGACCGTCATACAAGGAAGAAGCAGTCTTCAGCTGTGTCTGCATTTTGTACGATGTATTGACGATGTTACCGCGGCTTTAGGGACGAGTTGCCGGATTTGTGAGCAGTACAGTAGTACGTTCCGGCGCTCACAGTGTATAGACCAACAGAATGTTCACGAACAAGTCTTTTGTTTGGATGTATGGGTAGTATGAGCGCGGCTTAAAAAGTCATATCTGCGAGCTGCCAGCAGACGGCATCGCTAACCGTCATAACGCAACGTTGGGCAATGGCCCGGCGCAACAAAAAATCCTTTTTTTCTCTCTCTCTCTCTCTCTTTCAGAAAAAGTGCAGCCCACCTCATTGACATGGCCGTGAATCGTGCCGGTAGTCTTGCTCGTCGGAGTTTGCAGCACGCGCCAACTACGGCAGCCATCTTCACTCGCTCACCTCAAACAACTTAGCAACTTAAGAACACAGCCAAAAGGAAATAAAGGAACGCCGTTTTAGGCCGCGGACGCGCGAAACGGCTTGCACTGCACACTCCGCATGACAGAACAACGTGAGTCTCGCGGTCGCAATCCAACTCGAGGCGTCATGCGGTTCTCCGGCTGTTTTTGATAGTCGTTATCGAAGACGGCGGGAAAACGGCCAAAAATGTCTACACTCGGTTTCCCCTTGCGATGGACCGCGCTGGAACCTACAAGCCATCGTAGCCAATCAGACGCCACACGACTGTCACGTGCGCTTCGGAAGGGTCACAACGACGTGCTGGGGCGGAATGCAGTCACGTGACTCATTCCGCAGCGCCCCATTGGCTCGCAGAGTCCGCTGCAGTCCATCGCAAGGTGAAAGGGAGTAAGAAGTAAACAAGGAGGCGACAAAGCTGACCGGTTTGTAGCGGTTCGAGGGAGAGGAGGCGAGAGCTGAAGGAAGGAGCAGAAAGTTGGGGGTTCTGAGGACGCTATCTGCCGTAGCTTTTACGGAGAATCTTGACAACAGTGTTTTGTCGGTGCAGACCAGGCAATGATGGATTGTTGCTCCCAGTTCTTCTCTTTCTCTCTTCTCGTTCCTTTTTAATGTTTTCATCTCCCGTTTCCGAAGACCCGTACAACCTCCTCCCACACGCACATGTACCCCGACAAAGAAGCCTCGCGGGGACGTGAAGGCGTCCGCGTGGCCCGCAGCCAATCAGAGGGGTGCAAACGTGTTGTGACGTTGTGGCAGCGCGAGTTGAATCCCCCCGTCTCGCTTTCACGCGTCTAGCAGGAAGAGTGTCACGTTCGCACACACACACACACACACACACACAATCGCGCGGGGGTGAGGGTGGTAAGCCGGGGTGAGAGAACATTGGACGCCGCTATGGGAAGTGCGCAAAAACGGTATTTATTCTCGGGCAGGGACCGGCCGCCAAGCTCTTTCGCGAAGTCGTCGAGGCGTGTACTGGTCAACCGATTACATTTTGTTGTGGCTCCTGGGGAACACAGAACAGAACAAAAGGCAAAATGGTAAGCGTTGGATATAGTTTTTTCTTTTGTTGTTGTTCCTTCTCTCGCGCTGTCTTGGAGTTGTATGAAGAGTGTCCAGATTGCTTTGGTGCTAATCTTAATCATTCCGAAGGTCAGTCCAGATTACCGTTCACGAAAGATGCCCTAGAAAAACAAAACAAAGTAAAAAAGAACACACAAAAAAAAGTGCGCGTGATGCGAAGCATGTTCTTCGAGAGTATAAGAAATAAAAGCATGAGTCCTATGGTGCTTTCCCCTGTGAATTGAGGGAGAGAGGAAGTTTGAAGAGGGGGAAGATGACACCTTGAAATTTTTGAAGTTTATTCACCAGCCTCCACATAGGAGGCTGGTGTCGGTCCCCTCCCATCGTTTGGTTCTATCTGTTGCCAGTCAGGCTAAATACACTTTTGGTGCCATGGCTGGCCACCGGAACAGACATGAAAGGGAACCACATCGTACATTGGTCGTTTTTCTGTGATCAGTGCTGTTATATATTGGTAGAGTGATGCCCGCATTAATTGATGGGGCGTTAATTGTTTGTCCGCTATGAGCGGCTTCTTAATTAGCTTATTTAAACCGTTTAAGCGTTCAATAGAGAGGAAAGGCTGACGTCAAGGAATCACAGTCATACATGATACAACAGAACGAATTGTCTTCCAGCTCGAGACATCTGCAATCCATTTCATGATGTTTAATGGCAGGTACGCTGGACCATTTGCAGAGAGCATTTTTTATGTGAAGCGCTGCCGAATGTTTTCATTATTTCAGTCACATGACGAGTGAACACTGTAGGGCCTACACATGTCTGTTCTAGCCGATCACCGGTCTAGAGAGGAAACCCAAGCTAACCACAAAATCACACGCACACACACAAAAAAAAAGAACAGTGAAACAAAGCTTGCTGTGGGCCGGCCGCCAATTGAACATGGCGTCTCATAGATTCATGACGTTATTTTTACATCCATTGCGATGTCGAGCTTACTCTGCCGTCAGCAGTTGTTTGTTCTCCACGTGCTTTGGGAGTAAGAATAGAAGTGGATTTATAGCCACCAAAAGGATCAGAACGGCAGGAGGGTCTTTCAGTTTTCCTGACCTCCAGCGCGAGCTTCTAGCCTTCGATAATACTTCGCCGTCCCGTGAGCTTCGAGCGTGTACGCGCAGCCTACGCACGACGGAAGGCAACAAGAGAATTCCGGTCGCTCCGTTTCAGCAGGCCTTCCGAGTCCGTTCATGTCAGAAATTCCTGGAACTATGAAGGCCCACGGAAATCACGAAGAGGGAGTTTAGCGAGGTCCTTATGGGTGTGCTATTCAACATATAAAAGGGGATCGGTCGTCATACAGGAGTAATGAAAAGTATGCAACAAATCTCTCTCTAACCGGTCCTTTAGCTAACCACCTGGAGAACTGATCATAAATTTTTTACGAGCATGGCAAGAAGCGGTATTATGGTGTGGATTGTTTGTCGTGTCGTTTGACCGGAAGTTC
The DNA here is from genome assembly GCA_037355805.1 of Ixodes ricinus. Classification (NCBI taxonomy): domain Eukaryota; kingdom Metazoa; phylum Arthropoda; class Arachnida; order Ixodida; family Ixodidae; genus Ixodes; species Ixodes ricinus. The sequence continues at coordinate 9,747 of JAZHYW010045136.1, read as the reverse complement.
GTGTGGACGTAAATTGCCTACAATGCCTCCTTCCGGCGTTACAAAAGAGCTCTATGCGCAGCGAAACGGAAGGAGAGAAGCAGACGAGGGGGCGCCAGAACGCCGAGCTCTGACTGGAATGCTTAGCGGATGGACGCAAACCTAGTCATAGCCTCCTCTATAGTCACAAAGCCTGGCAGCAATTGGACGACGGAGCCATAAAGTGTCCGGACCGGTCGCAGATTTGGAGCGCGAGGATCTGGTAGCACAGAAGATCAAAGGGACATTTCTGGGGAACCTGGACGACGGCTTTATGCAGCGGCGAGGACCCGAAACACACTTGTTCGCGCCTGAGAAGCGTGTGTTCGGCGTCTCGCCGCAGCGGGGCGCCAGTCACGTGGCTCTTCTCTCATCCGTTGTCTGCCAGTGTTTGTCAGCATATAGGAGGCTATGTCTCTACTCACTCTTTGATCGCGCTCGAACGCGGAACGCTGGACGCCGGCGAACGCGCTCGAAGTGTAAGTAGAGACAACGACAGCTAGCTTGGCGTCTACTCACTAGGCATTCCAACCAGAGCTAAGCGTTCCGACGACCCGCGCACGTTCTAGTCTCCTCCTTTCCCTCAGTTTCTCATCGCGTAGTATAAGAGCGCAGCAAAAATAGAGTGAAGCAAAGATGGACTCGAAGGGTGATTGCCCGGTGCTTCCACTGGTTATAATCTGAACGTCTTTAACGTGCTCTCCATAGCGGCCGACACACAATATCTTCGTGGCAAATGATGCAACGTGCGCTTAGACTTGCTCCAATCCTTGAAGCATCGCGTAACGGGGAAGGGTTTAGGCGTCGGTTACATTCTACGTCGTCTGGCAAGGAAACGGCGGCTCGTTTTCTTGGCAATAATTTTTGGAAGGCTTATCTTTTCGATGTCAAGGCCAGGGTCACTTTAACTTTAGTCTTCATTCATTCGACGGAGCTCTACGAATGAACTGAAGACAAGGGAGGCGAAAAGCCTCTATCGCTTTGTGTCCGCCCTTTGACGAACTTTCTTTACACTAAACCAGGGGTCTCAAACACGCGGCGCAAGTGTCCCACGGCTGCAAGATCCCGTTCCTATGCCCTCGAGCGCTGCATGCGCCATAAATACTGACCTCTTGGCGTCCATTCATTTTCACTGGAAACGTAGCTCTGCTCTTACGATGTTTCAGCATATCTGGCACATATCTTGTATTGTTTATTAGATCGAGGATTGTTTTGTCTTGCATACCGTGAGGACGCAAATATTTTCTTACAATGCTGCTACAAAAATCACCAGGAAAGCAAAAACTACCGTATGAAAATATTTTATTTCGAGACCCATTGAACTCGGATAATTCCTGAGTTAATTGAACGACAAAATAACTATTGTGTGCATGGTTTCGAGTTCTACTGAAAAATTCTAGCCCGCTCGCGGGATGGTGGTATCTTAAATCTTGTAATCAGACTACTATAAACCCGAAATAGTTTTATGAATAAATTTAAAGCTAAAGACGGCACTGGCAAAACGGCTATTTTCCAAAAAGCATATAGCACCAGATTCCTTCTTTAGGAAATCTCTGTTCTCTGTCTGTTGCTGAAATACTCGGCTGCTTTGCCACGTGGAACACCATCGCTTTTTTCTTATCTTCCTCCGAAAATATGTTAACCCCCCCCCTCTCTCTCTCTCTCTCTCTCTCTCTCTCTAATCCCTGCCCTTAAGTTGGCCCTCGACGTTCCGAGGGTGGGTTATCTGGCCCCCACACTCAAATGAGTTTGAGACCCCAAGCACTAAAACTCTACAGGTTCTTTCTTTATTATAATTTGGGACCTCGATTGGCAAATACATGGACCTCAACTCCCGTAATAGCCAATGCCGTCACGTGGTGCTGTCAAAGTTCCCTTTGAGGACAATAGACACGGACAGCTTTAAAATTGCAGTGCTCGGCTCATTTTGATAACGCTTATTTTTATGCGCGATTCGTTCATGGAAGTTTTGATCGGCTGTCGCCACGAACGCATTGGCTGAGGAGCGATGCTGAGCACAGGTTTTCTGCTTCATGCGCAGGGTTGCGGTGACGGCAGAACGCCGAGTTCTGATTGGCTCTGATGGGAAGGATAGTGGGTAGACCGTAGACCTCAAGGCAGCTAGCACTGAGGTCCACTCCTTATCCTGCCAGTGAGAGTCAATCAGAGCTCCGCGTTCTAACGTCACCGCAAACCCTGCGCAAGAAGAGAGCGAACTTGCACTCCTCATAATGTAATTGAGGGGGCTCGCTCCGCCCCTCCTTCTTTAAGCTGTTAGTTACTGTAGATGATAACCGCAGCCCGTGCACTATCCTTCTGACGTCATCGAAAATTCACAGAGTGTTGGCGTCGGCGTTCGACACCCTCCGAGTGTGATGACGTCACGTGGACGGGGGAGGCAGAGGAGGGTGCTAAAGTCGCTGGGATCATGGGAAAGTTGCGCCATTGCCTTCCCTGGCTGCTGACCGGGCACAAACAGATTCTATAGCATACGGACAGCCAAACCTCGAAAGATGACTGGCTGATCGGTCTCAGATACCATGGCAATCGCCATTCAGGTCCATTCAAATCTTCGAAGTGGTCGTTCCGAACCAGTCGCCTCAAGATCGCTATGGAGCATCATCGTACAGAAAGCGTTCCTCGCCTATATATAGCGTCTATTGGCACTGTGCATGCGATGCACTTATCAATCATGCGTATCTCACACATCTCTTACAATGATATTTTTGGTTCTTGCGTATTTCGAGACAGGAAAATTATTTTTCAATGTCGCCATAGCGCCGACGCCGCATCTGGCGGCAGTGTGAATTTGTACGCTTGTTTCGCCGGTGTGTGGATAGCAAAATCTGGGTATACAAGAAACGTTCATAGGGTACCTCACCTCTTTGAGGTAACCACTGCCCGGACATGCTCGGAACGAGCTTATAATTAAATCTACGGTGCATACGTTGATGTGGAGCTCTCGTAGCACGCGCTCAGCAATTGCGCACAGTTGGCGCCAGTGAATACTCCTATAAAGTCGAGGCACACTGGTTATACATCATACAAAAGACAGTCTGCAGTACAGATTCGAACGCCAGACTCCGCGAGGTCCGTGCTTCGAATGCCGCATGGCAATGAGTTCATGGAGAAACTTGGCACGCGGGATTCGAACCGCGAGATATCGCGGTTGGTTCGTGTTTGCAGACTGCCTTTTGTATGATGTATGAGCAATGATGTATTACTAAGGCTTAGAGCTCACCTTTGAAAAATCCTCGAGACTGAGGAATACAGACCAAAGGGGACACCACACAGTCTCAAACACAGCTATACGGTTTATTTGCCAGCCACACGTTAAATAGCCTTCCCTCCTGACTTGTGACGCCACTTCCTCCAGATCCCCCTTCCCTCCTCCAAACCCTTCCCCTTCTCCTCAGTCTCGTGGTTTTTCAAGAAGTAATTGTCACCAGCCCACCTGTTGTATGAGTATTTTATCCTTAAAGCTATCCGTCACCAGCGAGTTATGGTTTAGATCGGTTCACCAAGAATGGAGAGCTGAAGGAGAAACTGCTCATTCTGTGGACGAAAAAGGCTACACATACGGACAGCTTGGCGCTACTTTCATAGGATCCAGTGACATTAGAGGAGCTGGTGTTGACTTTGATCTCTGCATCATCGGCATTTCTCGCGCTCGCCGAGCACGCGCCAGACTGCCACTGCGCAGAGCCGTGCTTTTATCGCTCCTTATCGGGAGACCTGACGCACGGAAACCGTCGCCACAATAACGACGTAATGGATCTTGCAGATAAATCAATCTCACCGACGAAGCTTTTTCTTGCGCGCAGCTTTCGAGACTTTCGTATAAACTAGCCAGGTGGGGGCCACTGCGCCTGCGCACAAACCAGATGGGCGGGAGGTGAAGCTTCTGCGCATGCGCCGACAGCAGCGCCACCGCTGCGGCATGACGTCACAGCCGGCTTCTGCACGCTGTCATCTTTGTTTACTTTTGTCAGTAGAACGGACTCTAGACATGCGCAGTATTCGCGACTCCAATTCACTATAGGTGGCGCCACTCGTTTTTCAAAATGGCGGGTTTAGTGAGGTCGGGAGGTGCGTGCCGCTGCTGAGACTGTCTATACTTCGTCTCACCCTAGCATGGACTAACCACGAAGGCTGTTAGCGCGAGCGACCAGCCTTGACTGCCTTGACTAGAGCACTTGCTGCACGAGCGCTCGTGCAGCCGCCGCGCTTCATTCAAAGCGACTAGCTCGCGCTTTTAGCACGCGCGGCTAACAATAGTCCATACTAAGGTGAGACGAAGTATAGTGTGGTGGCTTCACTGAGCGACACAAATTATTTCTGGTAATACTAGGAAGCTAGGGTGTTATGAGCGCAGGTCACCTCTTTATCCTGAAAACAAAAACGGTATTTAGCGTAATATTTAGGCCAGGAGGTACGTTTTAATTCCGGAGCGAAACCGAAACTAACCTTGATTTTGGATTTAATTTCTCGGTATAGGTCTTAATTTCAGATTCTTTCATAACTCAAAGTGTGTCTCACACCGTAATTATTTAGTTAAAGAAGTTGTTCGCGGAAACTTTTGTCCCTTTAAAGACAGGGTCTTTCATACACCTTAGAGGTAACATAGAATATTATTATTTGTTGAAAAAATCAGTGCTGATATTTGTGCGTTCTTGCTGCCTTTTCTCGCTCAGATAATTGTCATGTGAAATAATGAACTGCGGGCCTTTCAATGGCTTTTTGGGTATTTAGATGATTAATTGCTTTAACATTTTTCCCAACACAAGAATAACAGAATAAATCTAATTTATACAATATGTTCACCAAACGTATGAATTAAGAAACGCTGTTCTCACTAGAAAAATTCAAAGACGGAATCCGAGTCAGGCAGCTGAAGTGTGCGTGTTTTTAAAGCAACGCGTGACGCATAGGAGTTTATATTGCATCCAGTGTTTGACTGTTTGCCTATCTTGATAACGATGTCAGAGTTTTTCATATGCTAAAAAGAAAACAAAATGATACCTTTCAGGAAAGACTAATATGGTTAAATGGCGTATTTTTGTGATCGTGGCGTTAATTGGGGGCATACATTGCCGCGATTTGCATTAATAATAATATAAATATTAAAACGTAAGATATTTTAATACGCAATTTTTCAAGCTCTAAAATAATTAGTTGCTTATGATCTAATTTCAAACGCGCGAACAAGTATGACAATCTAAAGTGTGCTAATTATCATCACTGGTGCCAATTGCAGCATTTTCAATTAACAAGTTATAAAATAAACTCTAAAATCAATGACAACATTCTAGCTAATGTGAGAAATTCATGTAAAATTTGATTAATTGAGGGTGCTATCAAAGTAGCGACTTTTGACAATCGGCAAAACTTCCAAAGTCGCCGCCAATATCCTTCCAAACCAAAATCCTCCCCCCCCACCCCAAAACAAAAAAGATAGTTTAATTACTTTTTTTAACATTTATTTACTTTCGTATTTGCTCGCCGTCGTTTTGCCAATCTCAGCCTTTCCAGTTCGAAGGAACGCCTACCTGCTTGCGCGTCTGCTCACTGCAGCACGTTTCGTTGGCGTTGGAAGCCGGTGAAACAGTAGTGAGTTTTAGTATTGCATATACGAGCGAACGCAAGCGCTGTGTGTTTGCGTTAGCTTTGCGTGTTCCACGCTGCGCGTGCGCGGAGCCCAAAATTGCGGTCTTGGATCGGAGCATGGCAACGATGCGCACGCTGAACGTGGAGCACGCCACCCTAACGCAAACGCACAGCGCTTGCGTTTGCTTCTATACGCAATACTAAAACTCTCTAATAAGGTACAATCCCATACCGGCTGCAGCACCACGTTGGGACAGTGAAGAGTGTTGTTTGCATTCGGAAATGACATTTCGCGAGCCATGATCGCGAGCAGTTCCGCCGTGCCCGCTGAGCAGGAGAATCTGGGGACCCTCACTAGAGCGCTTCCCGTTTCCGCCGCGGGAGAGCGAGCGTCGAGCTGGAGACGCCGAATAGCTTCCCCCCCCCCTTCCCCACGGGATATCACACGTCGCGCATGCGTCCACAGCCGTGTGACTCTGCTGCATTCGCCTAAGGGATAAGTCATGAAAAGGTGCATAAGCTAGTGCGAATACTGTCTGTATCGAAAATCGCAGCATCATCCTTGGCTCCAACACTGCCAATAAAGTCGGTGTGTCATGGGTTTACCTTTCCGTCAGTGCTATTCGAATCAAACCACTCTTTAGTGAGCCCCTAGATACACAATGATCCGGGTTCATTTACAAGATGTCACCCCCCCCCCCCCCCCCCCGCCTTTTTTGAAGCACGCTGGGATACCATTTCCCACGTATTTTGTCATTAAAGGCAACCTGGGCGTTATTTTGTTTACATGCCACTACTAGGAGCTTGTTACATGGCACGTAAATAGCGTCTCGGTAAGGATCATGGCCCGGGTAGAGGGGGGGGGGTCTCCGCTTCCTCCGGATCTCACCAGGAAGGGCACGAGCCCCGATGCCCCCGTAGAATTACGCGTGATGAATAGATAATAACGGCTGTACTCTTTATAACGGGCGGTAGCTGGACACTTAGCCTAAAAACAACAAAAACCTGGTTTCCCCTTTCCAACCAATACGTTTCTTTAACTATCATCAGACCATAAAGGTGATCGCCAGGCAAATCTCTTGAAAAATCAGAAGCAAAAAGAAAGTATCTTAGGAAAAATATTACTCGTTTTGCGCTGGAAACGTGTAAGCTTTGATTAGAGAGCAGATAGATCTTAAATGAACGCACAAGTATCTTAAATTACCCCAGAAAAGGGAAAATCAGTAACGCGACGTGAGCAGCTGGACTTTTTGTTTACACAAATTGTGCTAATTGTCTGGAACCTATTGAAGTTTCCGGGCTTTGCACTCGTGACGGAAATGACGTCACGCGAGGGCTACGTCAGAGTTCGGCTATGTTCGGCTGGAACTCCGGCCCTCACTGACTGAACACGAGTCTCAGCCGATCTCTGACGAAGTCCTCGCGTCCTCTCTGATTGGACACGAGTGCCAGCCGCAGGCTCCGACGTAGCCCTGGGGCTCTCATCTGGACGCCTGGCGAAAAAGTCGGCGAGGAATCCGGCGGCCGTGATTGGCCGGCGCTGCACTTGACCAATTGACGCCGTTCAATCACTCGGGATAGAACTTCATCACCGGACTTCTTCGCCACAGTTTTCCAGATCTGGAAGCTCCCTGGTGTCCATAATCATCGGTCGCCTAGCTGCTGGCCTGCTGACTCAGAGAAACTCCAGTCCTACGGCCCATTCCCACAGTAGCGTTTGATTACGTTACGTTGGCTGTTTTCCAAATGTGACTCGCATACTCCGGATTGATTTTTTTTTTTAAACTGCGGTTTTTGAGGTGAACAGTAGTAAGTTATTCGAGACTCCAGCAAAACGGACGGCACCTTGCGGGAAAGCACTGAACTGCAACAGAACAGGTCCTTTCGCGATCTCTGCTCGTCCACTTGCAATGGCTTCTGTGATTGAATGTTTTCGGCGGTTGGCAGTGATACGCGCAAGCTGTTGCGTGATCCAGGCTTGTGGTCTGCAGACGTCCCTCCTCAGCCCCGCGTCAACACGATCACGCTCTTGTTTCCAGTGCGACTTCTGGAAGGCCATTTGACGTCGGTACTCCGTCGGCTGCACACGGCAGTATGAGCATCTAGTAGCTGAGCAATTTTGCCAGTACAGACAAGCGCTGGTCTGGAATCTGCATCAGTGCACGCGCATTGGTCGAACCCTTCTTCAAGCACATGTCACTTGCCGCAGGTGCGAAATGGAGCAAGTGCAGGACGACCGCTCCTGAGACAGATCCGCTTTATACGCGCGAAGACATTCGCTCGCAGGTTTGACACGAGCTGCAGTGAGAGCTTAGCCAACATCGAGGCCACAGACACCATTTTGAGTACAATGCTTGCCTGCTGAAACACGAGCGCTGCGCGTTGAGCTAGCACATGGCACGGCACGGCCTCCTTTAGACCGCCATATTTGCCCGATAGTGGCGACCTCTACAGGTCGGTGTAGCCGCGAAATACTGCAGGATCGCGCGCACGCTCGTAAAATAATGGCTGATCGCAATTTATTCACTAACAATGTTGAGCGTGAGGTCTTCGACCTCCCAACCAACGGCATCGTTTCACCATATCGATGACACTAAGCAGACGCAGTTCCAAACTAGGATCTCCAGAGATAAGCCCAGCGTTGCAGAGATATACCGCCACAAACTACGCCGGTCCCCGGAGGAAAGTAGGTCAAGGTGACAAGATGAGCTAACCGAACAATCGCCATTCTGTGAAGACGCGTTGCTGCCGCCTTAGGTACAGGAGTTTGTATTCTGCTCTCCGCAGGATGCTCTCCGCAGGGATGTTTTTTGTCTACGATGTAATGGCAGTTCTATTGCCAACAAATTACGCGTTATCTCGGCAGATACCTCCACCTGCGTAGTTGTTTCCAGCTCATTTGTTCCCCTTTGGCGAAGTGTTTGTTTGTAAATGTGTGGTGCAAATTTTCGCTTCTTTCGTTTCTCTTGGGATCAAGGCCACATTGCGACCTCGTGTCGAGACGAACCCCAGACCTTGAACACGATGACCGGTAGCGCCAGACATGAAGCGGTTATTAAGAGTAATTTTGCCGCTGCGTAACCTCGAGAAGGATTAATGTGCGGTTTAAGTGTTGTTTTTAACCAGCGTTTCTTCTTTGAACTGGGGGTAATGCCCCCGATCAAAACACACACACTCACGCGCACACAATCATGCTCATACAGACCGAAATGATTAGGCAGGTTCTGGATTCTATCAGTCCAAGATTGTGCTTCTGCGACAAGCTGCAGAATGATATTTGTACAGTAAACAGCATATATTTCGCGGTGACTTAAAATTATTATAAAAAAAATGATGATTGTGGGATCAACGAACACTCTTTCGATTGTAAAATTTTATTCTGAAAATTGGCATTTTATAAACTGCAATGCTGAAGCACAGAGAGCGTCGGAAACACCTAAAAACACGCGTTCAAAAGCTGTTCTTAAACTTTCGTAAGTGTGATTTTTTTTTTTAATCTAGATGGTTACGCGTACGTTTCCTTGAGTTTCTGGTGAGATATAGATAACTTTCTTGACGTACTTCGGGGTTTGCTGTCGCATGTACAGGATATAGTTTTCTGGCAATACACTATCGGCAAGTTTTATGATTGTTATAATTTGTTTTCACCATGATTTGCCAATGTATTGCACCGCCACTGCCAAAGGAACGCTGAACACAATTTAATACATTTCATAATTACTGTGTTTTACGATAAACAATAAAACATCTGTGTTTTTCGGAAATATTTTCCAAGTTCTTGCTTTTTTAAGAACGTGCTTTCCCTTACCTATATGCCAAGGAAAACAGAATGTTAGCTCTATCACTCGTCTACTCGGGGACAACTTTCTGTGGCATTTCTGTCGGAGAGAATCGAGGAGTGCCCGTGCACTAAAGCCCCTCTATCCTGGGGAAAGTGGCGCCATTCATTGTTGTGGAAATGCTCGAGGCACGTGCCGCGCGCCACTTCCGGAAAGAACGTGGCGTCTGAAATCTAGCTCAGTGCTGCGCTGTGCCGCCATGATCTTTCCAAGGGCTGCACATTGCACGTGCCTCGTGCATCGACACACCTAGTTGCGCTACTTTTAAAACACGAAGGGCTTT